>JAUTXW010005157.1:727500-983696 GCA_030620095.1 Kuschelorhynchus macadamiae | reverse complement strand
GCTTTTTAATTTTTCCTCTTTAAATTTTGAGATGCATCTTGGCTTCCACTAGATGCCCCTTGAGAAAACTACTGATATCACGAGATGACTCTTTCTTTCAAGCTATCCCCTTACCCCTTCCACTCCGGCCACGTAGCGGTCATTACGCTAATATTCTATGTAGAACTGCGGCAGACGAATGGGATAGAATGCAGGAACAACTAGGCCTCACACGTTCACAGCGTCTGTTACCTTTCTAGCAGGGTCGTTAGTTTCCACAGAGAGCGGTTGATCTCCCGTTTCCCCCCGAAATAAAGCAGCAAAACCGAACACGTGGCACCACTTATGTTAATAACACAGCGTTCTACATTTGACGAGACGAGCCGGAAGACTGTGGTTGTTTACGTTTCCGATCAAAACTGGCCGTTTGACGTCAAACGTCAACTCGCACAAAAGCGCAACTAGCGGCGACTGTGGATCGTTGCAGAGCTAACCAAAATACGATAAACTGGTTGCATACACAAAACCTTTTCAAGGGTTCCATTTGAAGTTTCTTATATATTTTTATTTATATATGTGGCACTTTTCAGATGTCCAACGAACGAAATGGACGAATTAAGCGTCAACATTTCAAAACTCGAGTTAACGGCGCCATCTTTTAGTAGAGGTTAGATTGTATGTAGGAAAAAATATTCCGAGTTGAAATTCGCTTCTTTATCCCTTTTAACGGCTCCTGAATTAAGCGGCAATTTAGAACCCATCCCCATCAAGGTAAAATATAAATTTACGATATGCATGGCCGTAGTTATGATATCAGATCTGTGGGGGCTAAAGCCCGGCTCTAATATGAAAAAACGTATTTATATATATATATATATATATATATATATATATATATATATATATATTTTTTTTTTTATTCATTTTTTAGTGTACGTATCAAATTTGAATATTTTGGGGGGGGGGCTAATTCGGTATTTGGGGGGCTTAGCTCGCCCAAGCCCTCTAACTTCGCCCATGACGATATATAATAAAGAATTATCTGACAGAACTATATTACAAAACTGATTTGTAGCTACGTTTATTTCTGTAAACATAGAATTAAGCGCCAGGAATGGCACTTGATCTTTGCAGCATAATTTCTTATCAACTTTTTAGTTTCGTAAAATCGAATCAAGTGACATCTTGGCCGCTTGTTTCTTTCTTTCAAAACAATATTGCATCAGTATTATGAAACATTTCCACTTTAACGACCGGAAAGGCGGTTAGTTCGTATATTCGTAATCTAAAAATCAAATAGCATGGTGACTTTCTTGGAAAACGTTATTACTATTTTACTATTATACGATTTTGTTTAGCTGCAATGGATAAAAAGTTTAGTTTTTCAATAAAAATTCCAGAAGCTATAGTTGTATAAAGCCTTGTATACAAGAAAACATAGAATTAGAGGTAATTACCACTTGTGTTTAATTTAATTAGGTAAGAGATATGTTTCCATAAAAAAACCGCTGATTAAATGTTTTTTTAAGTGTTTATTTAACTTCATTTCTATGTTAGTATATTTGGGCCAAAATCATGTCCGGTCTTAACTATCTCACACAGGGTGCCTAAAAATTAATTATCGAATTTGACTGAGATCTGATACACATATACACACACACACATACAATATTATAATGAATGTCTTATACAGGGTTCACAAAAAAGTAATAAATAAATAAATAAGTTCTTTATTTCCAACAGGCCAAAGCCCAATTACAGGAAACTGTGTAATATGACTGTAATAACAAATAAATTATATAATATGTAACAAATAAAAATATCAAAAAAAAAGAAAAAATATATCAACAAATAAAAAAATTATGAACTTAAACTAAGTAAAAATGAATATACATATAAAACTCAAATCAAAAACAAAATAAAACAAAACAAGATAACAATGCAGGCACTCAACTCGGTAACCAAAACCAACAGGCAGACAAGGAGACATAGGGAAGATTAGGGGGGAAAGCCAGAAGCCAAGAGCAAATGCTGGAGGATATTGGGCAGATTATCTGAATGGACATCGTAGGATTCAGATATAGGATTAAAGTTGCTACACATAATGTGAACGGGGCTTTGGTAGAGAATGTTGGAATGTGCCAGGTCGAGAGCAAACATAGGCAGTGCTGCCAATGTGCGGGTAATTAGGTCTCCTTGGCGGGTAAGAATTTCCGTGCGAGTAAAAGCGGGTAATTCAGGGATCTAAGCCACAAGAAAAAATTCCAGGTTTAATTTTGTGGAGCCAGATTCTCTTCTCAGATACCCATGGCAACGTCGGAATGCACTGTCGTTGATTGTACTCATCGACATAAATAAATCTCTAGACTACTAGAAGAGGCCAGCCACTCTCTGCCTCTCTTGCGTGCGTTAGTGTCTAATGCCTCTTCCATTTCCATCTCTTTCTACACCCGAAGGATGCTCGTATGCAGCATAGGTAAGACTCTAAGCACTCTAGACACATTACATTTTTATTATTATCAATGAATTAATAAAATTTTATAATTTCATCAATTTCATACTTTAAATTCAAATTTCATTCATGTGGGTAAAATGGCGAGTAATTAGATATTAGGCTGCGGGTAAAAGTGGGTAATTTAGAAACACACCGCGTACAATCCGAAATTTAAGGTTGGCAGCACTGAACATAGGTTGACGTCTGGCCGCCAATGGCGGTACATGAAAGGGAATTTCTCCCAACAGGAAAGGGCAGTCAATGTTCCCATTAAGTAGACGATATAAGAATGTCACGGACTGAATGTCTCGGCGGAGCTCCAATGGCAACTCCCCAAATCTGGACAACAAGCCGTGATCGAACCCTCTATCAGGGTAGGCACCGTCTTCCTTGAACATAAGGTATTTAAAGAATCTCCTCTGAATGGCCTCGACGGAAATTTTATAGCAATTATATATAGGATCCCACATGATGGAACCGTAGTCCAACTTGGATCTGATGAGAGAGTAATAGACCAGCCTAAGAGCCAGTGAACTGTTAAAATGCTTACAAGTCTTTAAGTAATGCTATAAAGTTCAAAACAGACACCACATATATAAACTCTATTACAGTACTTTATTATGATGTCTAATCATGAATGTATTATATAGGGTGGGTAAAAAATAATTCTAAAAGCGGCAAAATGAATTACACGTAAAAATTATTCGTTACCGAAATTGATTGAGACAACAGTGCGCGTAAAAGATAACGCATAAGTATAAAACAGTTCCCGTTACCGGAATATAATAAATAGTTAGTTTTGTTATACATATTTAAACCCGATGACAATATAATATTATGCTGTCTAATTCTGAAAGATTTATACAGGGTGCGTAAAAAATAATGCCAAAAAGTACAACATAAAATGAAAGAAAAATATTTTTATAAAGCTTTTATTTATAAACTATTGATCTGAAAAGTAAAAAGAAATAATTAAACTTACATAAACACACAACTTTTAATCATTTGAGTATTTTCTTAATAGCTTGAACCGTCAGCCGTCATTCCACTAGAAATAAAGCCTCAGGCTTTTAAGAAAAAATCAAAATTTTAAAAGTTATGTTCTTATATAAATTTTTGTTTGATAAATTATTTATTAAAAAAAAAACAGGTTTTTTTAAATATTTTTTTACTCTTATTTTATTTTCATTTGGCGTACGTTAAAACTGGTCTTTTTACTACCCTTGTAAAAGGGAACTGTTGTTATCCTCTAGAGGACAATAAACATGTTCATTTAATTCCGTTTGGTCAAACTTCAACTTTCATAAAGGGATGAAAATTTTACACATACAGCGAATTATTGGAATGTTAAAAAATACATGACTTATAAACTTCCTATCCAATTTAAGTACTTCAAATTTTGTACAAAAATTAAATAAAAGTAAAGTAAGTAAGAATAAAATTGTATTTAGTACGAATCGAAGATAGCGAAAAAAAGGGCGGCTTAGTGAAATACTTTAAAAAATCTGCCTGAAAATAATTACTTATTAGATTGATTTCAAATTGTGTGCAATAATAATGTAAACTAGAGATAAACTGATAAAACTGTCGTAAGAATGAATATAAGATGACGAAACAAATTGGCTGTTAAATAAATTGGTGGTACGAATTTAACATCACGTAATAAAATGGCAGTGTACTTTTAATTTTTATTTTAAATTATGGCCAAAAATGAAATTTCCACTAGCATAATATTGGTACTAATCTAATATGGTGAAGCAAAATGGTATAAATGTTTTACTGTCCTCTACTTGCGGAACTGAATTGGATTTTTTCTCTAAAATAAAGACCAAAATGAGCTTAAGAGGTTCGTGCCCCCTTAAAGAGAGAACCCTGATGATAAAATTTGTCGATATTTTGGGAGTAGTTCCAGTTGAAGTTTTAAACTATAAAGCCTGAGTTATAGATTGAAAAAGTTTGCGTCTTGCGTGGTGATATCAAATACGGGAACTGATTCACCCCCCACCACTACTCCTGACCTTGAGAGCCCAGGTGTGCTGTGTAGTTTGGCCTTGAGGCGATGTGACGTCATATGACCTTGAGCGCGCATCACGCTTTTTCTTGAGCGCACACCTGAACTTGAGATTAAGCTCCGCCCCATGACCATGAGATTAAACCCCGCCCCAATGACCATGAGATTAAACCCCGCCCCACGACCTTGGGGAATTGCGCATACCACGTTTTCAATATTTGTCCTTGAAGCGATGTGACATCATCATATGACCATGCAAACCATTTCATATAAAAGATTGGTGGTGTAAGCATATTGTGTTATAACTGAAGTGAGACGTGTAATTGAACTTTCAATTAAATTAAACATGAGTTACGTGTGTGATATGTGCGGTGCATCATTTACCCGCAGTTACAGTCTGTTGCGTCACAAAAGAGAGTCGTGTAGGGGAAGACCGGATGATGATTTTGGTGTTGGAGGAAAGCGTGTAAGATTGGATGTTGCAGGACCCTCTTCATCAAATTCCCCAAAAATGCAAAGCTGCGATGTTTGTAATGTTGTTGTTTCGGCAAACCGAATGGGGGCTCACCAAAGAACATTGGTGCATAGAAATAATGCATGTATACCATTATCACAAGGTGTAGAAATGATAGATGGTGCCTTCAGAAATCGCATCGCGACATATCGTGTGAGCAGCGACAGTATCCATGTCGATTTTACTGCATTCTTCGATGATATTAAGCAGAAAGTGTTGGATTTGGTGCGTCGAATGCTGACATCGCATGGGGCTCTGAAGATAAACATGGTTGTTTTTGGTCAATATCTGCTACCATCTCAGGACGTGTGCAGCGACAAATCGTTTAATACAACCAATCAAGTAATCACGGATGGGGATGATTTGGAAACTGTATACCAATCGTTTGTGGATGCAATGAAGACCCAATCTATGGAATTTCAAGAAAAAGATTCAGGTATGTTTAAATATTTAACAGTGTTGTTTTGTGAATTACAATACTTTGTGTGTTTATAGGGTGGGCGCTTGAGAAAATTCTATATCTGGAAGTGAACATCAACGAGTTTAGGCCAGTAAGCGGCTCATCATACATCAAACTACCGAGATTCATAGAGAGCAAAAAGGCTGTGATTAATGTGGTGAACCAAGACGAGTGCTGCTTCGCTTGGGCTGTAACTTCAGCGATGTTTCCCACAATCAATATGCCAACACAAGTTTCATCATATCCCCATTTTTCAACTGTGTTGGATGTAACAGGTATGGATTTTCCAGTAAAATTGTGTGATATTAGTAAATTTGAGAAACAAAATAACATTTCAGTCAATGTGTATGGTGTAGAATCTACTTTTGAAAATAATAAGATGAAGTATGAAATAGTTGGTCCACTTAGGTATGCGAGCAAAAAATTATTAAATCATGTAAATTTATTGTTAATAAACAGTGATTGTAATATTCAAGCTCATGATGATACACATGTTTGCGATGCACGTTGTACAAAAAGTCATTATTGTTGGATCACAGATTTATCTCGATTAGTGTCTAGTCAAATTAGCAAAGTTAAAAGTAAATTGTATTTTTGTGATGGTTGTCTCGTTTATTTTGATTCATTATCAGCTATAACTTTACACCAGAAAAATGATTGTAATCACCTATACACATTGACACCCTCAGAGGATATTAGGGTTGATAAGTTTGGAAAGAGTGTACCTGAAAATATTTTAAAATTTGAAAGCATAGAAAAGCAAATGCGAGTTCCATTTGTCGTATATGCCGACTTCGAATCGGTTCTAAAACCATTACCAATAGCCGAGCCAAGTCCTCAAAATTCTTACACAATGCAGAGTGTTAAACACGAACCATATTCCTTTGCATACGTCATAAAATGTTCTTTTGATGATACTGTTTCTAAATTTGAATTGTACCGCGGAAATGATGCAGCCCAAGTATTTGTTTCTCGTATAGAAAGCGATTTAAGGCACCTTTATAATACATATCTAAAAGATATTAAACCAATGAACCGTTTAACACCTCAGGAAGAGAATGAATTCGCGAATGCTAAAACATGTTGTATATGTGAGCAGCCTTTTATCGACAATGAAAAAAAAGTAAGAGATCATTGTCACATAACGGGGAAGAAACGATTTGGTGCTGCTCATTCCGTCTGTAATTTAAATTATAAACTACCTAATTTCGTCCCTATTATTTTCCATAATTTAAGCGGTTATGACTGCCACCTATTTATTAAAGAATTATGTCGTCATGGGGATAATATTAACGTCATAGCCCAGAGTAAAGAAAAATATGTTTCATTTACAAAGAGCATTTACGTTCACGATTATGTCGACAAACAAACCCTATCGATCAAGAAAAAATATTTAAAGTTGCGATTCATTGATAGTTTTAAATTTTTATCCGCTTCGTTGGAAGACTTGGGTAGTGGTTTAGATATTAATAGTTTCAGGGAAACGGGAAAACACTTTCCTGATCGGTATCAATTCGATCTAATGCGGAAAAAAGATGTTTTCCCATACAGTTTCATTGATTCTTTAGAAAAAATGAATATCCCAAATCTTCCAACAAAAAATCAATTTTATGATACACTAAAAGAGGAACATATAAGTGATGAATGCTATGACAGAGCCAAGGATGTGTGGTCATCGTTCAAATGTAAGAATTTAGGGGACTATTCAGATTTATATTTAAAATCAGACGTGACATTGCTATGCGATGTATTTGAACAATTCCGCGATATGTGTTTAAATATTTATAAACTCGATCCTGCGCATTACTGCACTCTTCCAAGTTTATCATTTGATTGTATGTTGCGCATGACCAAGGTAAAGTTGGAGCTCTTGACTGATATCAGCACAATTAATTTTTTTAAAAAGGGAATTCGCGGGGGTATAAGTCAGTGTTCAGGAAGGAAGCATATTGCCAACAACATATTTTTACCCGACTATGACCCTACAAAACCAGAATCGTTTATTATATATTTAGATGCAACAAATTTGTATGGTCATAGTATGTCACAAGCATTACCATTTGGAGGTTTTAATTGGTTGTCGGAGCGGGAAATATTGGATTTAAACATATTGGATGTTGCCGATGACAGTCCGGTTGGCTATGTTTTAGAAGTGGATATTCATTATCCGGAAGAATTGCACGATCACCATGCCGATCTTCCATTTTTAGTAGAAAATATTATACCTCCAACGGGAACATCCAAAATGTCGAAATTAATACCGAATGTTAATGATAAGAAAAACTATATTGTACACTACCGTACATTAAAACAAGCAATTAACACCGGCCTAATGGTAATGAGAACACACAGAATTTTAAAATTTGATCAATCTAAATGGTTGAAAAAATATATTGATTTCAATACTGATATGCGGAATAAATCGCAAACAAAATTCGGTAAAGATATGTTCAAACTGATCATAAATGCAATTTTTGGTAAAACCATGGAAAATGTGGAAAATCGCAAGGATATAAAATTAATAACCCAATGGGAAAACTCAAGAGGAAAATGTGGTGCTAGAGCCCTAATAGCTCGTCCTAATTTTAAAAGCTGTTCCATATTTACTCAAGATCTCGTGGCAATACATATGAACCAATTGAAAATTAAATATAATAAATCTATATATATAGGATTTTCCATATTGGACATGTCAAAAACGGTAATTTATGATTTCTTTTACAATTTTATCAAGACGAAATTCGGTAAAGATGCTTCCTTACTCTACACAGATACAGATTCCCTGATATTAAAAGTATTCACAAATAATTTTTATCGCTGTATGACTGAGAATCCGGATAAATTTGACACGTCAAATTATGTCGAGGGAAATACATTTAATATTCAAAAGAGTATGTCAGTCTTGGGTAGAATGAAAGATGAGTTTCCATGTGATCCGATAATCAGTTTTTATGGTACCGGGGCTAAGGCTTATTGTATAAAATCGATTAAGAACGAAGTAAAAAAAGCCAAAGGTATCAAGAAATCGGTTATCAAAAATAATCTTAACCTGGAAGACTATCGGAAAGTTGTAGAACAGGGCGGTTTAATTTTTCGTAAAATGAAAACTTTCCGAAGTCAATTACATAACGTTTATACCGAAATAGTAAACAAAGTAGCTCTGTTCCACAGTGATGATAAACGTTATGTAATTCCATTTTCTACAAAAACATTACCTTGGGGTCATAACGACATACAGTTCTATCAAACCACACCTGAGGAAAATGTTCGAAATGTTATGAGTGTGGTCGAAACGTTTTTATCCGAAGACGAAAAATTAGATCAACTTCTTAGTGTGATGGAAACGTTTCTGACTAATGATAATGTTTAATATAACGTGCTGGAAAATCCATACTTTATTGTATTTAGTTTTTTTCATAGAATATATATTTAACCTTGTATATTTCGACGCAAAGATTTTGAAGGACACATCGCAAGGCCGTCCGTGGGTGGAGCTGCATATTCAAGGTTATGGGTGGTGGGGTGGCTGCGCAGTAAAACTTAAGGGGTTGTGTTAGTGGGGGTGGTTGCATAAAACCAGATGTAGACATTGTGTAACTTCAGTCTTAGACATTTGTTCAGTTTCAAAGTTCAGTTAAAATTACTACGCAACATATAAAAATGAGTTCATTCAGTGAATTTGGTGGTTCAATCAATAGTTTTGTTCTTGCTGAGTGTGTTGACTCGCTCGCCGATAATAGTTTCGACATCGAAAAGTTTAATTTTCTAACACCTGGCGCATTCGAAGGAGAGTGTGGTGATGCCGGCAACAACAAATTAGACGCTGCCAGCAACAACAAATTAGATGATGCCAACAACACCAAATTGGACGATGCCATCGGTGGCTACATAAACTGCTTTCCACTAGATCGACAAGAAGAACCGCAGCCCGCAGTGAATATAATTAGCGATATAACAATAAAGGAGGCAGCAAAACCTTCAATACTGAAGAAAGCCCTTATGAAAGGCTCAAGATTTGTACAAGGGAAAAAACGTAAGGTGGAAAGCAGTCAGCCACAACCCTCAACATCTGGGTTGGCGGAGCGTGAGCCACAGCCGTCAACATCCGGGTTGGGTGGGCCGGTGTCACCTATAATCCGACAAAAAAGAAGGATTACCAATAAAGCAAAATTGATGACACCAAAAAAAATTGTTACCGACCAACCCGAAGATGGAGTTCCAAATAATCTGGGGCCATTTTCACAGGATGAAGACGGTGAGGTGATGGCACGATTGACCAATATGAAGACGGTTTGGGGTGATAAATTAGATCAGTGTAGGAGAGAGGCTGTGCGGTGTAGGAGAGAGGCTGAGCGGTATATGAGAGAGGCGAGCGACTGGGAGGCTCGGATGGAAAAGTATGAGCGACGTCTCTCATTCATACGCAAGTAAAAGAAATAAAAAAAAAATAAACTTGAATGTGTAGTTGTAAAATCGGCGTCTTGTGTTTACCATTCTATATTTAATAGGATAGGATAGTTTTTAAATATGTTTTAGTACTAAGTTTTTAACCGAACATCACTGCGGGCGTTTCCCTTCCGATGTAGTTGAACCTTGTCGCTGGTGGGAGGGCTTAAGGTTGTTATATAATAGACGTTTTTTTTTATTTGGTAATTCATTGAGTCAATTATTATAAAACAACCAACCAATACAACTACAAAAAATAATAAGTATTGAAATTAATTTGAAAATAATAATAATTATTTAGTCCTTAAGTAATAAGATGAATTGAAAAAAAATATATTATGTCACATATCTATATATAACCCAGTAAATTGTGTGTGTGTCCTATTATGAAAATAAAAGTTTTAATAAATCAATATGTCTCTTATTCCAACGAAAATGTATTAAATGTTGCGAAAATGCGTATATAAACAATTATAAAATTTTTAATAATTTTTAGAATATATAATTAAAAATGTTTTCTTTAGACCCCAAAAGATATAAACACATCGAAAACTCCCTTTAAGCTCAATTAAAATAGCACCTAAAAATTAGATAGGAAGTCGAAATGGTTTTTTGCCCGTTTTGCCGACCACCTTTGGACGTTATAATATCGAAAACGGTGATAGATAGAGAAAAAAGTTTTAGATAAAAAAATTCCTAAAATCGAGTTCTACAAAAACGTCCACAGGACCTACCTCGTGGGAGTTACCGTTCGAGAGTTACGGACCTCTGAAGTCGGCGATTTACGCGTTTCTTGAAAAATCGCGATTTACGTGTAACTTTGAACCGCTATATCTCGAGAACGGTAGCTCGGACGGGAGCGCGCTTGGTGTTGCCGGACGTAGGTCGTCTAGTTCTACAAAAAGTTAAATGGTGACGATATTGTCCGACGCATTCCTGACTTTGTCAACGCGCTGGTGCACATTTTTGTTTTGAGCGATTCCCGAGCCTCGGGGGTGCGAGATAGCGACTTGGGTTAAATGTAAAAGTGTTTTTTGCTCAGCTACGTCCCCCGCACCTCCTGACAAATTTAAAAAAAAAAAAAAAAAAAAAAAAAAAAAAAATTTGGTTTGATCTGCTATTAGTGTCAATCCAATAACCTAACCTAACATAACCTAACCTAACCTAACCTAACCTAACCTAACCTAACCTAATCTACACTAATCTACACTAAGCCGGACCTGAACGATCGGGCACACCCAAAATTGAAAATTTTCAAGAGACGAAAAAAGTTTCAAATAAAAAAAAGTTGACTTTCGAGAAAATCGAAAAAAAAATCAATATTTAATTTTTTCTTTAAAATACTCTATACTTATATTGATAATTTTAAAAACTAGACAAATAACACAAACACATTAATAAAATCAGTATTTATTTATAAAATTATTTATATATATATATATATATATATATATATATATATATATATATATATATATATATATATATATATATATATATATATATATATATATATATATATATATTGTTAAAAAGCCATTATGTTTAAGCTACGAATAATTGCAAGAGTTATCAAAGAACATTATTTTGATGATGACTCTGGAATATGCTTTAAAATATCGCCCGACCGATAATAATCGTGTGATTCAGCAGGAGGTTACATCACGATTGCCAGAGAAATAACATTCTGTTGAATATCAGTTTTTAGTTTTTAAGGAACTTACGTGTTAAAAGGTTCTTGTGCAGTATTTAAATAAAAGTTTTCGTATTAAATATTTTGGTTTGACTTTAACAAATCAAAAGCGGGATTCGCCTACGTGCCGATTGTTTGTTGTTGCCGGTCTAAAGTGCTGATTTTTTTTTGGTGTTTAAATAACAGTTATAGTGCAATAAAATGCCGCGAAATAAAAAACGCAGACATTCAAGTAGTAGTAGTTCAAGTAGTGATAGTTCGAGTAGTGAAAGTTCTTCGTCAGGTGCTGATAGTAGAAGAAGCCAAAAAAGGAAGGATCGCAAATTAAAAAAAAGGATTAAAAAACTAGAAGCAAGTTTAAAGTCAAAGTCTAGGCGCTTCGAAGGACAAAGTTGTAGTTTGAGGGCTGAGATAATTATTGATGTTATAATTAATACGATAAACGATCCGTTTTTAAAATCAAGTGCTAAAGCAGCGAACTGTAAAGACACAAGTGAACTTTTAAAATTTTTAGTTTTAAATAATGAATCTTTTATAGGTACTAAACCCAGTTATTCTAACTCTGACGGGCAACGTCATAAACATACATCTGGTAAAAATAAATTAATATGTTTTCTTTGTAAAAAAGAGGGTCATAAAAAGGGCGACTGCCCTAACAACAAAAGTGTAAAACAATGCAATTTTTGCAATTTAAAAGGACATTTAGAGGCAAACTGTTTTAAGAAAAATAAAATAAACTTTGGTGGTCAAAGTACTTCAAAACAAACTATAAGGAAACTCGTGTGTAGTTCGAATGACCCGGAGAACGAAAAATTTAATAAAGAAGCAAAAATTAAAAATATTACTGTTTCTGCTTATATTGACTTTGGGAGTGGCTGCAATACGATTAAATTACAAACTGCAAATAACTTACAACTCGAAGTTATACCTGCTGATAGCCATATTTCTATTGAAGGCTATGGTGGTGCTAGTGTTACCCCTCTGGGTATAGTAAAAGAAAATATAGAAATTGATGACGTAAAAACATTTACTAATTTTTATGTTGTTCCTGATCATTTGCAAGATGTTGATATAACTGTGGGCAGGCCAGTTACCGAGAAACAAGGCGTCTGTGTGTATAAATCATACCAAACCTTAAAGTTAACAGAAGATATTGATTTTATTAAAGAATTACCAGCGTACATTGAAAGCGGGGAGAAACTAAAATTTAATATTAATAAAGAGACAGTCATTAAACCTGGCATCAACCTTATTCAAGTTAACGCAAATACTGATGACGGCTCCGTATTTTCCAACTATTCGGAACAGTCGAAAAACGGCAACACATTAGTTGTCCCAGAACATAAAATAAAATTGCACAATGGTGAAGGGTACTCATATCGAAGAATGTTTTGAGAAAATTATGAACTTTTAAGTATTGATACTGGAGAATATGATAATTAAGGCAGATACCTGTTTAGCAGATTTTAGATTGGCGGTTGATTATAGAAAATTGAATGCCCTTACGGTAAAAGACAGGTTTCCCCTTCCCTTAATTGAAGATCAACTTGAACGACTCCATGGGAACTACGTATTTAGTACGCTTGACTTAAAATCAGGATATCATCAAATTAGTATGGCACTAGCCAGTCGTAAGTATACCGCTTTCGTTACACCCGATGGACACTATCAATACCTTTAGTCTTTGCAATGCACCGGCTGTGTTCCAGCGAGCCATTAATATAGTCTTAGGAGACTTACGGCATAAATTTGCCTTCACTTACTTGGATGATATTTTAATTGCCTCAAGAACAGTAGAACAAGGACTTGATCGACTAGATGCTGTTTTGCAAGTTCTAAACAATGCTGGGTTGACATTAAATATAGCCAAATGCGAGTTTTTAGAAAGTTCTGTCGAGTACCTCGGTGCCGAAATTTCGAACGGTGAATTAAGACCATCTCAAAGAAAATTGCAAGCGGTCGCGAAATTTCCAGAGCCGACCAATGTGCATCAAACCAGGCAGTTTATAGGATTGGCGTCGTATTTTCGGAAGTACATACAAGGATTTGCCATGAAAGCAAGACCTTTGACAATGCTGTTAAAGAAAAGGGCCAACTGGAACTGGGAAGCAGATCAACAAAAGGCGGTTAATCAATTAAAACAAGAGCTTATCTCCACGCCAACGCTTGCAGTATTTAATAATCAGGCAGAAACGCAGCTACATACCGACGCCAGTAAATTAGGCATCGGTGCAGCTTTATTGCAAAAGCAAAGTACTAACAGCTGGAAACCAGTTGCATACATGAGCCGTCAGACGAGCGAACCAGAAACCAGGTATCACAGTTTTGAACTGGAAACCTTAGCAGTGTATGAGGCAGTAAAAAGATTTCGTAATTATCTTTATGGAAGACATTTCGTGATCGTGACAGATTGTAACGCAATGCGCATGACTTGGTCAAAAAAAGAATTGACACCACGAGTTGGACGTTGGTGGCTTGCGATGCAAGAATATGATTTCATTATTGAGCATCGTCCTGGAGCCCAAATGCAGCACGTGGACGCATTAAGTCGCAATCCGATTCCCCTCAACTTAATTAAAACATCTGATTGGGTCTATACAGTACAAATGCAAGATGAAGACACACTGCTTATAAGAAAGCAAATTTTATGTAACGAAGCTGCAACAGATTATGTCATTGTTGATGACAAAGTCTGTAGAGTAGTAAATGGTACCCCAAAAATATTTATACCACGTGACCTTCGTTGGAGGGTAACCACTATGTTTCATGATGACAATGGGCATCCTGGTTGGCAACGAACTTTAGGCTCTGTTAAGGCAACCTACTGGTTTAATGACATGAGAAATTTTATAAAAAAATTTGTGACTAACTGCATTGCCTGCATAACAAGTAAGAGACCCACTGGAAAACGAAGAGTTTCTTTACATCCAATTGAAAAAGTGGCAGAACCATTTCATACATTACACCTAGATCACTTGGGTCCATTTTGCAAAACATCTCTGGGCAACACTCATATTCTAGCTATCATAGATGGGTTTACCAAGTTTGTTTGGTTGGAAGCAGTATTTATTTATAAAATTATATATATATATATATATATATATATATATATATATATATATATTGTTAAAAAGCCATTATGTTTAAGCTACGAATAATTGCAAGAGTTATCAAAGAACATTATTTTGATGATGACTCTGGAATATGCTTTAAAATATCGCACCGATAATAATCGTGTGATTCAGCAGGAGGTTACATCACGATTGCCAGAGAAATAACATTCTGTTGAATATCAGTTTTTAGTTTTTAAGGAACTTACGTGTTAAAAGGTTCTTGTGTAGTATTTAAATAAAAGTTTTCGTATTAAATATTTTGGTTTGACTTTAACAATATATATATGGTACAATTAAATGTTGACATTCTATACATCGCCACCATCCATTTTGCACCATTCCGTAGTAGCATCTTCACGTAGTGGAGTCGGCATTCCCTTCCTGCGTATCTTCTGAAACATCAGGCACTACCCACCAACTACTGTCGGCTGGACCATCAAACTCACCACGTGGTGATGGTGGACTCCACCAACTTGATGAGTCAGGCAGACTGGCTTCAGCCGACTCCTCTCCTGACCCTCCTCATCAGACGAAGATTCATTTTGCACAACAAATCTCTGGCCCATTTCAACTGTTTCGTCGTCGTCGTCGGAATCTGAGCTGTTATTTAACCGCACTGTTTCAACATCTAATACCCAAGAGTTAGAAGAGCTGGAAGACATGTTCGTTTTGCAAACTGATTTGGAATATAACAGAAATCTTAAACGTCAACCTTATATATATACTCTTTGTATCTTATTATGTAGTCCGTTGCGCACCCAAGGTCCTATGACGTCGCATACCCTCAAGGTCGGGGAATATAGCAACGCTCTCAGGGAGGGTCGAATCTTAATTCAAGGACGAATAGAAAAGACGTCACCCACCATCAAGGTCGGGGAATTAGCAATGCTCTCGGGGTCGGATCTTAATTCAAGGACGAGTGGAAACCAAATTTTTATATTAATTTACCTTTTAGAACTTAGACTAAAATAAAATTCAAAATAACTGGTGCAATATGTTTTATTATTTAATTGTTGACATTAGTTGCTAAACTATCTATTACACATATATTAAGTTTTATATCAAAACACTAAACTATATAACAATATATGGATATACTAAGATATACTTTAACATATATGCCAAATATAAAGTATAATAATTATAAATAACTAAACGACTAAACAAGCTTATTTGATGCAGAACCATTTAACATAATAACTAAAAATAGAATCAATTATTAATGCGAAAACTTTAGGTCTTTAGGAAACCGACTGTTACGTGTTTCAAATTCAATCTTGACATCCACAGTTGACGAGTTTACAGCTTCCACCTGATGCGAGCAGTCAATAACAAACAGCGGATTTTTCATGTATTCGCCAAAATCCATCATTGGATCGTTAAATTCTCGACCATAATAACTGCTTTGGAAGTTTTCATAGTTATAATAGGCCGCTGCATACAATTTCTTTGAAAAATCCAAATTCCATCTTTCATAGGGGAATACTGTTGAATTAAGATAAACTCGAATGTCACTTATATTTGCATTTGTAAATTCAGTCGCATCTTCTTTATAGCTATCCGCTTTTCCAATATTCTGAAATCCGATAATTAAATAACGAGGTTTCTCGACTTGTAAGTATCGGATGAAGTTTGTCGGAGAGCGGGAAGCTCGTAAAGATCCCACATACGGTAAGCCATTCTAATTATTACCACCTTTATTAATACGTGATAATAGTTTTAGCTTTTGTCTAAACAATGTGACGTATTTTCCAATTTGTCAATTTTAATGTCAGTTCAACTTCTCCAATATAACAGTTGTTAAAAGTGCGGGCAATAATAATCAATTCCTGTTTAATGTTAAAAATTCCCTTCGTATAATCCTCAGCAAAACCCATAAAATAGAAAATACATTACTAGCGGTATCCACAATGTGTTGGTTTTCTTCCTTTAGACCCCATCCGCATGTAAGAAGCTTTCAGCTGTGTATACATGGAAACCATTGTTTTAAGAGCTGTAATGGTTTTCTGACAACTGCAACTCAAATTGAAAAGCTAATGAATTATTAGATAAAAAACACTTTTTGATAGCGTCTTTTGGTTTAAATGTTCCTTCGACATATATGAATATATCCAAAATTATGTCTTGAAAGTGAACTGGGATACGAATTTCATCAATTTTGGAATTTAGGTGATCCGTAGGGTTTATATGTATGTTCTTGCAGGCTTATGATAGAATTATTGAAAATAGGTTCAGTAAAAATCTCAATTTTTTCACTACTTGTCATCATGTTCGTTGGCTTCGTACTTTCAAGCCGATGGATTGAAGAAATCTACGATCTTTGGCAGAGAGACGTTGATATCCTTTTGGTCCGACGTCGTGATCGTGAATGAGCTCTGTTTTAGCGACATGTTTCTTTTTATTAGGTTTCGTTATTGTTTGACATATCGGAGAAAACATGTACGGTATAACGGTTAGACCAGTTTAATAATAATCTTCTCGTCGTTGAAATCGATAAGATCACCGTTGTCGTCCAAGATGCGTAGAGTAACGTTGTCAATGAACTGACGTCCTTCAGGCTTCAACGGCAAATAAATAAGGTTTGTGGGTTCTTTCGTTATCTTATAACCAGGTTCAACAAATATCAAATTCAAATAAAATATGACATTCTTGCAGGTATGCTCCAGAGATAGTTACAATCAACACATTATGCGTACTTTCATAATGTCTACTTGAGAGGTTGATTCATGTTTTTTGTTGTCCGTTGTTAACAATATACGATCAAATCCCAACATCCGACCAATGCAGTTTTCTTTTTGTTTTTATTTCACATTTCAATGTGTTATTATTGGGTGTTAATGAAAATATTTTATCATCATTATCTCTCGTGGATAGTTGTAGGGCAGTTTTCATTGCTTTTTCAATCTCGTGCACTTCATATACTCCGGGGGGAATTGTTAACTTTATAGATGGTGAAGTTTTGTCATTTTTTTTCTTATATGCAAATGAATTATTGCTTTCATCAATATTATAAATAGAATTATATGTGTAAAATCCAACAAGTGCAAGCCCATATTTATTGACTGTACTGAGTTCTAATGGTGGGTAAAAATGTTAGATTATACGCTCGAGCGTCCTGTTAATGTGAATGTGTACGACATGACTGATAAAAAATCTACTGTTTTTAGCTTTTATTGTTGTCGACAGCAGTTTATATTGCTATAGGTTGTACACCGTTTACTTGGTTTTGAAATTTTAAACCAATTTTTTTCTGTTATTTTTACATCACTTATTTTACAGGAACAGCAAAACAATCTCCTAGGCGCTGGTCCATCATATTCATCTCCATTCAGATTCTGGTAATTATGATGGTCCGTACAATACTGATACTTTAACATGTCTATGTCACATTTCATGTGTTCTGGTATTTATCCCAAACAAGTGCGATTTCATTTGGGGAACAAATTATTATCCTAATCTTTAGTTTTTTAATTGAACGATAATAGGCTTTTAACGAAGACGCCAGTAACTATCCCGATCCATTTGTATAAGACATATTGACTTTTACGATTGAGAGAGAAACTTTAAGCATTGTGTGTTGTCGATCGTATGTATAGTAAATTTCCTTTGCTGCTTCCCCACCCATTCGCAGATATCGAACCAGTTCAGTTGGTGGTGGTAAATCACCAAAGCTGTCGTAATATGTAACTTCTGAATCATTCTTTCGATACGCCACCCAATGTGTTCCAAATCCCATTATACTGTCCAAATTAAGAATACCAGATTCATAACGTCGAGGACCTCGTCGGGAAGTGAATCTCGCATAAATACACCTCTAAAGTATGGTACTTGTAGCTGTAATGCATACCTTTCTAGATCAATATTCGATAATGGCCTTCGAGGAAGGCATTTTACTAGTTTTTTGAATGGTTCATAAAAAGCCCTAAACCTGTCCTATATGGTTTCAAATACATTCCACCTCCATTCGATTTTAGCTGTAACTCACCACCAATTTTTTGGGGAGTGGCATTTTTTGCTGTTTTTACTGCACGCACTACCCCTGCAACACCACCTGCTAAGGATCCTAATGCTGAGAGCCCAGCAAATATTGGTATCAAAGGTAATAAGCCACCAACCTTTGGAACAGGTATAATTCTAGGTATGCGTATCTTCCGCTTACCACCACGGGCTTTTAATAATTTCCTTGCCGCAGCCACTGCTATTCTAGATGCGTTAAATATGTCTTTTTCAGCAAATTTCTTACCACCAGCCTTAGCTAATTCAGCTCGAATGGGTTGTCGCAATGTCGATCCAAAAGTAAACTTGGACACTCTTTTGTTTTTACATGTACGTTTCCCTTTCACAAATCGTCGTCGCTTTCCTTTGGAGCTCTTTATTTTAGCTGAATGCGTTGAAACACCCATACCGAAACGTTGTTTCGCCTTCATAATATTTGTTACCAACCAAGCAGATATTTTTTCACCTGCACTAGCGTCTTTTGATTTTACTCTCTCCCAAGCACGTTGTTCAAGATCGTAATCAGCTTGATGGCGTGAACTTAGGTTATTTTCGGTTTTTGAATATGCTATATCGTGTTTCTTACACGCTACATCTAATGGGTTAATTCCCAAATCACCTCTCGCTAATCGCTTTGTAAGTTTGGTGCCTGGCCCACAATATTGATAACCGGGAAAGTGTAACTCAAACGGTAGTTTATTAATTATAGAATTCACTATACCACACCCAGTCTTACTAGAATATCGAGAGCGTCCACTTCGTTTGATGGTCTGCATCTGAATGAGTAGTTAAAGCCGTGTGTACGATATAAAATATTTTTTTTTCACTATAATGCGTATTGTTAAGCTGAAACAGAAGCTAGAAATAGATAATCTCGATGAGAAGGTTGGATCTGGACATGTAGGGAAAAATGTGAGACGTCGGCATGGTCCTTTGTTGCCATTATCAATTCGTGGATTGCTAATAGGACCTTCTAATTGTGGAAAAACCAATGTTATGATTACCTTGCTTACACACCCTTTAGGATTGCGCTTTGAAAATGTCTACGTATATTCAAAGTCGCTGTATCAACCCAAATACGAATATCTCAGGAAAATTTTCACGCCGATTAAGGGTCTTGGTTATTATACTTTTAGCGATACAACAAATATCGTGGAGCCATCCGATGCCAAACCAAATTCAATTTTCATATTTGACGACGTAATGTGTGAAAAACAGGATGTTATACGATCATATTTTAGTATGGGACGACATAAAAATGTAGATAGTTTCTACCTAGCACAAACCTATTCCCGAGTTCCCAAGCAATTAGTACGTGACAACGCCAATTTAATTATAATGTTTAAACAAGACGAAATGAATTTACGACATATTTTTTCGGATCATGTATCGCCAGATCTGACTTTTACACAATTTCAAGAGATGTGTGCTAAATGTTGGAATGACAAGTATGGGTTCCTCGTTATTGATAAGGATAGCGATTTAAATTCGGGAAGATATCGCAAGGGGTTCGATAACTATATATACACAGAGTAAGATCAGTGAATTCGCATTACATAGTTGTGTGATACTCTGGCAACATCACCTTCATGATGAATAATGATATAGATCTGAAACGTCAATTGACTGGGGTTACAGATGCCGTTCGAAAAAAGTTTAAACAAATTAGAGCTGCTAATGTACAAGATAAATTTGAATTGGACAAATTTTATGAGCCGATTGCTAAGCCTTTGACTTCTATATCCGATGCAGTAACACAAAAGTCTCGTAAACATATACAATCACAACCGAAAAGTTTAAGCACATACATAGAGGAGCCACTAAATAAAACAACCATGTTCATGTCAGAGGAGTTTCCCGTAGAAACATCAACACCGATCACAGAAAGGTCCAAGTACACTGCTGAAACATCGATAGATACCCCAAAAAACGAGACGTTAGATGGAATTTATGCAACACCTTCTCCATCAAACAAATCTACAATGTCAGCTGTCACATTAAAAGATCGCTCATCTCCGGATATTATCATTAATACATATATGAACGGTTTAAAGACAAAACCATCACAATTCGATACAGTTTATACATCATAAATCAAAAGTAAAAAACAAAAAGTTTATGGGTAATTTGGAAATACGTTTTCCTCCTGGTAAAGTGACACTATGGCACAACTCTAAGAACATTGCAACCTTTGAAGGGAATGCGGAACTTTACGATTTGATATTCTTAAAAAATCCGCGGGTATTAGAGCATATCGAAAAGATGACTCCCGAAGTGGCAGAAGACTATAAAAAGATGCTGCGATTGACAAATGCAGCATACAAGGGCTATGACGAGAAGCGGGGACTACAGGAAACCAGGCGGAAAAAATATTTAGAGATTATAAAACCATTAATGACAGGGAATCGAATGGGGAGTGGGATCGCAGGTAAAAAAACATATGCTCAAGTAGTGTTACCATTAAAAAAACGTGTTTTATCGGAAACTCCAAGCTACGTATATTGGAATAACCCGAAGGAGTTGGTAGAACGATTACGATTGCTATGGAGTTCAAAGATGGCTGGTCATACCGGACACGATAATGAAATAATGTCAATTATAGAAGAACTTCGTGAGGAAGGTATAATTTATTGAGTAATCACATAATTTGATCAGTATCTCAAGAGACGTGAGTTGGAACTATGACTACTAGCACAGAAAAAATAAAAATTGTCAATGAACTTCATAGGTCAGCAAGAAAAAATTTTCCCAGAAGACACACCATCATTAAAGGATATGAAGACTTGTGGCAAACAGATTTGGCGGAAATGCAACAGTATGCAAATGAAAACGATGGATACCGCTATATCTTGGTGTGCATAAATTGCTACTCCAAATTTGTCTATACTAGGGCGATTAGAAACAAGACAGGGGCTGAAGTCACTAAAGCAATGAAAGACATTTTTAAAGAAGCAAGATATACACCAATAAATCTACAAACCGATCAGGGAAAAGAATTTTTAATAACATATTCCAAAATCTTGTTAAGGAATATAACATTAATCATTATTCGACGTACAGCACCAAAAAAGCTGCGATAGTTGAACGAGTCATACGTACACTCAAAAATTATCTCTATAAGGAGTTTTCAGCTAGAGGTTCCTACAAATGGATACAACTTTTACCAGTCATAACGAAAACCTATAATAACACAGAGCATCGTACTATTGGTATGAAACCTATAAACGTTAAATCAACCACACGCATTAACGCATACAATTGGATAAAAATAGTACCCAAAAAGTTTAAATTTCGTTTGGGCGATATAGTTCGTATAAGCAAACACAAAAGTGTCTTTGATAAAGGATATACGCCCTCATGGTCCACGGAACAGTTTAAAATCGCAAAAGTTAACATTACCAATCCACCAACATACCTATTGGAATCAATAGAAGGTCAACCTATAAAAGGATGTTTTTATGAAGCTGAGCTGCAAAAAACAAGTAGTCCGAATGTATATTTAGTGGAAAAAGTACTTCGTCGCCGCAAGAAAAATAATATTAATCAATTATTTGTAAAATGGTTAGGATTTTCAGATCAATTTAATTCTTGGATTGATGAGACAGATATTGTTTAAAATATTATATGTTGTAATACATTCAAACCTATCTAAATATGTATATTGGTTAAGGTTACTATTAAAATAAATACCCAATGAACTTCAACTTTGTTTTATTTAAATATGTGTTTATTACAATTATAAACTAGGTTTATTCACAACAATCATCATTCTTGATTATATTTATACCAATCAGCAATCTTGATTTTATCTTCATATATGAGTAATCCTCATCAAGCTGGGGCTATATTAATTATTTCTCATACATTATTCCATTTATATGCTTGACCACTTTTTTCTCCAAATCGCTCATTCTGATTTCATGTTTTTCAATTCTCCCGAGTACATCCATTTTTATTGTTTCAATATTAACAATTTTCGCTTCAAGCTGCTTTATATCGACACGAACCTTATTAAGTAGATCTGTATTCAGTATATCTGCTATTTGTACGCGTAATCGATGAATTTCTTTAAGCGCATAATCCTGGGTAACAGCATCACTACCCTTAGTCGGTGGGGCGACATTGGTTAAAGATTTTCCCCGCATGTCATATTGACCGTCCGGCGTAAGCTTAAATCCAATTCCTGGTGATCCCCTCAATAAATGCACTTTTTCACCAGGCTTTTGACGTCCAAATTTATCAATTGTGTTGTTACCACGACCCATGTTTATCTAAAACTATTTTTTTTCACCAAAGTGCAGCATTATAAGGTATAAAATAAAACTTGTAGTCTCTGCGACGTTGCTTACATATTTTCATTAAGGTTCGATAATATGACATCACTTGTTTCTAGTATCATGTTAAATAGTTTTCTATTATCATAGTTAGATATTTTCCTTGAATGTATCCCAGATCTATGAGTTTCTCTAATTAAACGATCAACATTTTGCTCAAGGTTGGATAATATTACTTTTTTTTTTCTATTATCGAGTACACATATGCAAATTCTATTTCCGATTTAATAACTCTAAGTATTTCACTAATTTTAAAATAAGTTTGATTTAATAATTCAACCAGTAATATCCGAAGTTTTTCAATTTCTTTAAGGAAATATTCTCGGGTTACAGTATCACTACCTTGTGAAGGATCTGCTATGTTAGTTAAAGATTTTCCTTGAATGTCGTATTGATGATCAACATTCAACTTAAAACCTATTCCTGGAGGATTGTATACTACTATTTTTTTATTAGCTTTTTGACGACCAAATTTATCAATTGTAATGTTAATTCTATTCATGCTTACATAGAACTGATGTAAAATTTAAAAATGTTTGAATTTATATCTGAAAACTGTTAAAAATAATAGAAATAAAAGAAAGGTAATAATAATAATAATTTATTTTTTACCTAATACTAAATATTTACAAATTCCTAAAACTATTTATTTACAAATTCCTAAAACTATTTATTTACAAATTCCTAAAACTATTTATTTACAAATTCCTAAAACTATTTATTTACAAATTCCTAAAACTATTTATTTAAAAAAACTTATGGTTCAAACCCAAACACCCTCATTTCCTCTTTTGTTAGACATATATGTCTAACAATGTCTTCCAAATCTTCATCTTCTTCCCCAAAGTCCCCAAAAAAGTCCTCTTCGTCAGACGTGTCTAGGGGGGCCTCTAGGTTGGATGCTGTGGAAGAAGAAGAAGATGGAGAAGCCGCAACCGCCCATTGCTGCCCTTCTTGACTAAACTGCGGCGATGGAGACCGCAAAATGTCAGAAGGGCCAGCTTGATCGGGGACCTGCAAAATCCACGATGGTCCTGCTGTCTGTGAAATGTGCGGAGATGGATCAGCTGGGGTGGTTGCTGTTGTATCCTCTTGCGGTGGCGTATTAAGCCTTCTCCTAGCACTGGGTGGTGACGAAGTTGGCGATGTTATTTGCTCATACATCACAAAATTATTGCACCAATTACAAAGACCCCTCGTTCCAACTAGCACATCATAGTGCTCACACATAGCACACCTCTGCATCCCATTTATCGAAAATGGCTGGACAACCGCTATCGGCTTTTCTGGTACTGCATTCTTTGTGGAACTAGATTGAGATTGACACTGAGACATTTTAAACTTCTTTTTTATTACACGTAGCTAAATAACGATGAAGACGAACTAATAATTTGCTTGTTTAAGTGCGTGTATATATACAGATTGTTCAAGGTTGTGTTTGCAACGTCACACAGTTATGAGGCGTGTACATTCGTTTGGGGGCGTGTACATATAGATATTTCAAGGTTGCGTTTATGGGCGTGTACATATAGATTTTTCAAGGTTGCGTTTACAAGGACACACAGAATGCATGTGAATAGGATTTGGGTGTTATTTTCTCGGAGAATTTAAGAATAAACAAATAACACAAATACATTAATAAAATGATTATTTATTTACAAAATTATTTTTGCATGATACATATAATTGTTTACATTCCTATTTGTTTTTCACAGTTTTCATTCTCTATATCGTCAACATCCATTTTCTCCCATTCTTCAGTATCATCTGCGGTATTGTCTACACGGTCCAAAATATCTGCACCATTTTTCACGACTTCATTGATGTTTTCCGCTGAGACCAAACCATACTTTGATAACAATTCCTTGGGTAAATTTGGTATTTCGACAACATAGCTTTGGAGACCTTCGTCGATCATTTCCACGCAAAACTCGTCTAAGTTGATGGAACCATACAGGTATCTTTCACACAAATGAGCGCCTGACATGAAATTAATTACATCTTTCATGTACTTTCTATATTGACTGACTGTTGATTCAACCGCCGACCCATCATAGGTTGCAAAATGTAATATCTCTTGTGCCGCATTTCTTAACTTATGCGACAAACACATAATGTGAGAATCAAGGTCTTAACTTGGTGTGATGGTACTATTGCTGTCACACATCTTTCAAACACTAATTATTAAAATGTCTGTGTATTCTGATTTGTAAAATAATTACCAAATTGTTAATTAACCCAAACACCCAATTAAGAACCCAAATTAAAAGACGAAAATAATACCAAATTAAGTAAATATTTCTAAATTTTGTTTATTCTATTAAGCACCAAAATTAAAAGATGAAAATAATACCAAATAAGTAAATATCTCTAAATTTTGCTTATTCTAAACACCCAAATTTAAATATTGATCTACTAGTATTAGTGCCTGAGATTACTCGCAAGCTCTGCCCCAAATAAGTTAAAGTATACATCCCACCCGACTTATTTATAATTTCGATAACGTCTTCAGAAATGGTTTCGACAACACGCTTTGGTAAAAAAGTTTGAAATGTTTTATCATGCGTTTTGTCGTACAATGTTGCATGAAAAGCTTTGCCAAACTGTGTCATCTTTAAAGCAATATTTTGAACTATAAAAACTTTCCCAATTGTTAATGATGAAAATTTTCTTTGTTCAACAAAATCTATATCCTTATTAAGCATTTCGTTAATTTCACCCAAGTTTAATTTTGCACTCATTGTTGAAAAAATGTAAAAGATTTAATATAAAAACACAGTATTACCGTAAATTTAAAAAATTGAATCAGAATACACCACACAATAACTTTTTAATGATGAAATCACTTGTGCCCGCACAAACAGTGTACCTCTTTTTAGCTTTGAATGGCGTCAGCCTTGGTTTTAATAGCTAACACTCAAGGTCGCATGACGTCACATCCTCTCAAGGCCAAACTACCCAGCACACCTGGCCTCTCAACGTCATGGACAAGTATCGAAAAAGCGTGATGCGCGCTCAAGGTCATATGACGTCACATCGCCTCAAGGCCAAACTACACAGCACACCTGGGCTCTCAAGGTCAGGAGTAGTGGTGGGGGGTGAATCAGTTCCCGTATTTGATATCTACTATTAAGGTTTGCAAGTAAAAACTCAATTTTCTAATAATTTTAGTTTGAAGTTTAAAATGTTTTTAAGAAACAGAGAGTAAGAAATAACGGAAAAAATAATCTTTTTATTGAAAAAAAAAATTTTTTTTTTTATCCGAAAGTGCTGATATGTACACTTTACCGACCGTTCTTGTGTGATGTTCTTATTACCGACCATTTTGGCTCCTATTACCGACTGCCATGTTTAATGCAGAATATCACTGATACTGCCTTGATTTTTTAGATTTTTGATTACTTCCCTCGCAAGAGGGAAGTATTATAATCGTGAAAAAATCTCTTTCCGAGATTTTTTTCAGTTCTTCACGTTTCAGGGTCCCTAGATGACAAAAAACATGTTTTCTCAATTCCGTCGGTCTGTCTGTCTGTCTGTTCGCGGCGTAGCTAAAAAACTACTTACCCGATTGATTTGAAATTTTAGTCAAATATTCAGGGTCATATGGAGAGGACCTGGTAAAATTTTGGTTAAAATCCAATATGGTGAAACAAAATGGCGGCTTAGTGAAATGTTAAAAAAATTATTGTTAAAAAACTCTAGAGTTTATCCAATTTATCTCAAATTTTGCAGAAACATCAAGTATTATGTTGGAATCAACTGATAACATTTTGGTACGAATCCAAGATGGCGGAACAAAATGGCGGCTTAATAAAATATATAAAAATTCAGCCTGAAAAAACTGCTTAATGGTTTGATTTCAAATTGTGTGCCATAACTAATTGTGGTACAGGGATCGACTAGTAAAATCGTGGTACTAATACAAGATGGCCGAACAAAATGGCGACCAAATAAAATATTTTAAGCGTGAAAAAAGTCACCCTCTCACTTTTGCACATCTTTACGTTTTAACGTCGCTAAATGCCAAAAAATATTGTTCTATCAACTCCGTCGGTCCGTCTGTCGGTCTTTTTGTCTGTCTGTCAGTTCGCGGTATGTCTTCAAGACTACTTACCCGATTGACTTCAAATTTTGGTCAAAAATTAATGGTCATACGGGGATGGCCTGATAATATTTCGGTACAAACCCAGGATGGCGGAACAAAATGGCGGCTTAATAAAATATTTAAAAATTCAGCCTGAATAACTACTTAATGAATTGATTTCAAATTGTGTGCGATAGCTAACTGTGGTATAGAAATCAAATAGTAAAAATGTAGTACTCATTCAAGATGTGTGAATCATGAAAACAATCACCCCCTCTTTCAGTTTTATATATATCTTCACGTTTTAGCGTCGCTAGATGCCAAAAAATATGTTTCATGAATTCCGTCGGCCTGTCTGTCTGTCAGTTCGCGGCATTGAACTAACCCGATTGACTTCAAATTTTGCTAAAAAGTTAAGAGTCATATGGGGAAGATTTGGTAATATTTTGTTAAAAATCGAGTATGGCAAAAACAAAATGGCGGCCTGGTGAAATGTTAAGAAAAAATATTATGTGCTACTTGTCGAATTTATTTCAAATTTTGCATAAACATCAATTATTATGTTGGAATAAACTGGTAAAATTTTGTTACTAATCCACGATGGCGGCACAAAATAAAAAACTATAAACTACCTAATGAGTGCAAATTGTGTGCCATAACTAATTGTGATATAGTGCTTAACTAGTAAAACTAGTTACTAATTCAAGGTGGCGGAACAAAATTGCGGCCGAATAAAAATTTTGTAATCGTGAAAAATTCACCCTCTAGATTTTACATATATTCACGTTTTAACGTCTCTAGATGGCAAAAACATGTTTATGGGCATCCTCAGGACACATATAGATTCTATATCCTGAAGGAAACCCATATTATCAGTCTTTACCTGCTCCATAGGTTCGCAGGTATTTCCTAGATATTAAGTTTCTAAATGGTTTTCGTTAACAAACCTCTTGTTTTTATATTACAGTTGTGTATTATTTGGGGTTAGGGTCCAGTAAAAAAACAAATGGCTATTTTCAAGTAGTCGACGTTTCGCATCTTTATTGTTGCATCCTCAGGACACATAGTTTCTATATCCTGGATGAACCCCATATTATCAGTCTTTACTTACTCCATTCGTCCGCAGATATTTCCCAGATATTATGTTTCCATGGTTTTCGTTAATGATCCTCTTGTGGTTATGTTAAAGTGGTGTATAATTTGGGGTTAAGGTTCAGTAACAAAAAGCTTTTTTACATTGTCGACGTTTCGCAATTTTATTGTTGCATCCTCAGGACACATATATAGATTCTATGTTCTGCATGAATCCGATATTATCAGTTTTTACCTACTACGTTGATCCGCAGATATTTTCCAAATATTAAGTTTCCAAATGGTTTTCGTAAACGATCCTCTTGTTTTTATGTTAGAGTGGCGTATTATTTGGGATTAGGATATAGATTTTATATCCTACATAAAACCAATATTATCAGTCTTTAGCTAATCTGTTGGAGATATTTCCCACATTTTAAGTTTCGAAATGGTTTTCGCTAACGATCTTCTTGTTGTTAGAGTGGTGTATTTTTTGGAGTTAGGAAATATCTGCAGACTAACGGAGTAGGTAAAGACTGATAATATGGGTTTCATGTAGGATATTATATCTGTGTCCTGAGGATGCAACTATAACATTCCGAAACGTAGACATTTAAAAAAAAAAGGCTTTTGTTTTTTTACTGGATCCTAACCCCAATAATACACTTTAAAATAACAACAAGAGGATCGATAACGAAAACCATTTAGAAACATAATATCTCGGAAGTATCTGCGAACCATCGGAGTAGGTAAAGACTGATAATATGGGTTTCAACTTAAGGTGGTAAAACAAGATGGCAGCAAAATAAAATTTTTAAAAAATCAATGTTAAAAATCATGTTCAATTGATTTTGCAGAAAAAGTAGATGTGACAATGGCATAGACTGGTACGAATTGAATATGACGTAGCAAAATGGCGGTATGTTTCAATATAAAAACTACTTATTAAATTTATTTTATTATACCGAAAAGTCAAGTGTGGCATAGGTAGAAAGAATATAGTTAAATATCGGTAGGAATCCAATAAGATGGAACAAACAAAAATGAAAAGACAGTATGTGTAACACATATATACTGGGACTATGTACTGAACTAAATTGGGTCACAATTTACTATTCCTAACAAATGGAAAAAATCATAACGAGGGAAGCTCCGAGTAAAGAAATTTACCGATTTTCTAGTTTTTGTGTCAGTATAATAAATAAATAAATAAATAAATAGCCTTTATTTCCAACAGGTAAAAAACCCACTTCAAGGAAATTCAATAACAAAATTAAGTGAAAACACAAAAAAAAATACAAAACAACTGTTTTTTGAGATACAACAATACTTAAATCTAAATCTAAATATGTATTAAAGTACCTAAGTTAGTTGATCTAACATTTAATAAAAAATAGAAAATTAAGTAAGTAAATTACATGTATTAACAAAAGCAACTTATTGAGTGTTTGGATCACTCCAGATTTAAACAGGAATCAATGATGCTACTCAATGAGTCAAAGTGCAAATCGCACGCATGAGACACCGAGTTGAGGACTGAACTGAACACATTAAGTATACCGGACTCCGTCTAAAAATATTTGATCTGGCTGTGCTGAGATAGAACACCGAAGTATGCCGTGTTTCGAGGCGTGGAACGCGAAAATACAACTCCCCAAGAAGAAATGGACAGTCAACTTTATTATGAGTGAGGCCATATATTAGTTTTAAGCTTTGAATTTTTCTTTTTGTTGCTAAGGAAGATATATATATATATATATATATATATATATATATATATATATATATATATAATATATATAATCTCTGCAAAAGCTGACCGTGATCACAACCTCTTGGAGGGTAAGCACCATCTGCCCTAAAAGCTAAATACTTTAGAAAACGTCGCTGCAAGGCTTCTAAAGCCTGAACATGGCAATTATAAATATGATTCCAAGCCACTGCGGCATACTCCAGCTTTGATCTTATGAAAGAGCAATATAATAATATCATTGTTTGTGTCTCGGTAAAATTTTTACAGTTCCACATAAGAAATCCTAGTGTTTTGAAGGAAGTTGTAATTAGATAATTTATATGGGGAATTAATGTAAGTTTAGGGTCAAATTCAATGCCAAGATCTCGAATACTACTATCCGGTCTGCCAAGCACCTTACCATCTAAAGCATAATTATACATCAATGGGTTATTTCTGCGACTGAAGGTCATTACCTAATATTTTGATAAATTTAATATTAGTTTATTGCTAAGACACCATTCATATACCAATGATAGATTTTTTTGTAGGTGATCACAATCTGATAGAGCCTGAATTTTAGTAAACAGCTTTAAGTCGTCTGTATATGCCAGTGTATGACATTCAGTTATATCAAGGAGATCATTAATAAAAATGAGAAAAAGCAGGGGCCCCAAATTGGACCCCTGTGGTACACCAGAAGAGACATTATATGATGGTGATCTGAAGTGCTCATATTCGACAAACTGGGAACGTCCTAATAGATATGATTTGAACATTATTAAGAGTTGTGAGATACCAAAGTTCTCCAGTTTATGGATCAAGATGTAGAGATCGATTTGATCAAAAGCTTTCTGAAAGTCTGTGTAAACAACGTCTAATTTTCCCCTGGAATCCAGTGACTCGCAGTCTGGGACAAGGATGCCAGGTTGGTCGTGCGAAAACGTGAATCTAGAAAGCCATGTTGATGGGGAGAGAGAAGCTTTCGAACCTCAGAATATAATTGATCATACAGAATAATTTCAAATAGTTTAGAAAAGTTACAGAGTATCGAGATAAATACAATAAATTATAATAAATAAACTGTTAAAGAAAAAAAAACATAACATAAAAAGGATTTAACATTTCTAATTTAAATCTAAGTAAAAAAAAAACATAAACGCTTATAACTATGTTCCTTTGGGAACAAACTGCCTTCTTAACCCCTCCTAAGTTCTTCAATTTCATGTACACAAAAATGCCTCGGCGGTTAATTAACTGGTGGATTTATTTTGTGTACAATTTCATTTGAATTGTATGTAAGTATATTATCCTTCTCGGTCACTTCTAATTCACCCCACTTCTTGCCATTGTTTATACAACTATACCATTCGAACTTGAATCATGGATCAAACCAGGAAAATATTCTTCTTCATATATTACAATAGCATGCTTTACCTCGCTATCAGTCTCAGTATCAGTCTCATTTGTCTTATTATGCGTGTCATTATTATTTGTCGTCATATTTGGTTTAGAATTGTCAGCTTTTCTCACTTTTTTCGTTTGTTTCTTTGGTTGTTCTTTTTCTCTATTTTCCTTTTCTTCGTCCTCTCTGATTTTTCTTATTCTTTCTTTTTTTTCTCCGCATACATCTTTTTCTGGTGTTCTATATATTCTTCCGATGTAGCAACTGTAGGTGTTATTTTTTTCGAAATCAATAAAGTTTTCAAATGGGCTTATAGGTAAGTTCTGAATTGTGTTGTACGAGAGCTTCTGGAATTTTTAAATTGGTTTCTTCTTTAGTGTTTGATATAGATATTTCTTCAAGTGCATTAGTTGTCTCTCTAATGCCTTTGCGCTTCATGGTTGACTTACAGGCTTCAAGAATTTTATTTTCATTGAACTTTGCATCTAAAAATAAAGTATAATAAATAAATGAAAACAATTGATTTCATATATTTTGGGACCTGAGTGACACATAATTAAGTACTTTAGAGTATTAAGAGATCATTGGTAATCGCTAACAGTATTGCCTTTAACAGATAATTCTTTTGAATTCAGAGACAAATCTTTGTTAGCAAGGTTTGGAGAAACGGTAACTAGGGAATTAGGTGCCGTATGGACATAATTATCATTTTTACGGGGTCTTGGAGCTAAAAAGTAAATGTAATATAGGTAATCTAAAAATATTCCGTTTCTAAAAAAATGAAAATGATACTCTACAGCAAACAGTTAAAGAAATTACAAAGAAGAACTTGGAATTAACAGAGGGGTGAGTAAGATCAAAAATTGGTTAGATTATCACAAGTTATCATTAAATTTAAATAAAACATATTATATAGCATTCTCCATAACTTCGGCCAATCGCCCTGTTTTTACTAGTATATGAGTAGAAAATTTTGAAATTGACATAAAAGAAGTTACTGAAACAAAATATTTGGGGATCATGATTGACAGACACCTGAAATGGGATAAACATACTTTAAAAATAAAAAATAGTATAAGAAAACTAATTCATAAATTGTATCTTCTACGAGAAATATTATCTCACAGTCTTTTAATTATGATATACAGAACACTGGTGGAATCCTTAATAATGTATGGTTTGTGGTCTGGGGTGGTCTGTACAGCAGTGCACTAAAACAATTAAATGTTACACAAAATTTTATTCTTAAAATAATCAACAACTGAGAAAAGCTTTTTCGACCGACGTTCGAGCGTACGTTTTACCGACCGTTGGTCGGTCATAGGAAACCGATAAGAATTTAGCTCCTATTTACCGACCTTTTTTTTATCGATTTAAATAAAATTTTGACTTAGACTGGGCAAATATTTTTATGTCATTGGGGTAATATCGCATAATCTGTGTTAGAAAACGCTTTTATCATAAGTATTGGCAACAAAATAATCTTAATATTTGCAAATTTATATCGGGCACAAATATAACATTCGACGTTTAAACTAAAAATTTAACTGTTTCTATACACTCATAATGAAGACATATATAAAAATATTTAAGTGGTCGGTAATAGCTCTATAAATTCTAAAATTTATTATTTATATGAAAAAATAGTCCTTCTCCTTTAATATTCTTTCAATAAATACAAAATTAAAGAAAAACAAAATAGTGCACTCTCCTGATTCCGACCGACTGGTCGGTAAAAAAGACATTATATATAATGACTGCCCCTATCACCGACCAATCATTTTTTATTAATTTTAACATTATTTGTAATAAAATATAAGATTTCAGTATAAAAAATAAACTAAAACATTATATTTAACCTACTAGTTAATAAATATCGTTTAATACTTACACTAATTTATAGATTCACCTTAAATAAACTTGTACACAAATTAGGAGCACTTGTTAAGAAATCGTGGGTTCTTCCGTGATGTATGGCTAAAGACTGATGTAACTGAATAACTGATCACTTTCCTATTTTGATAAACTTCACCAATGGGTGTCGAAATTCTACTACTACTCCCTCCCTTATTATGAAAAATACTTCAATTATATAAGTAAAACCTTTATTAACTATAAAAAGCTCGATAACTTAATTCAATCAGAATCATGGAATGATGTTTTGCACAACGTAAACATTGAAGTTTCTACTGAAATATTTTTTAATAAACTTAAAAATATAGTTCAGAAATCAGAAGAAAAAACATTCAAATACAGAAACAATAACAAAATCAAACCATGGATCACAGCTGGTATTATTAATTACATAAAGCAGAGAAATAAAATAAGAAAAAAAACTTTTTCTGAATTTTAATATCCAAGACGAGTTGAAATATAAAGAATATAGAAACCGCCTAAACAAAATAATTAAAACATGTAAATATATGACTATTATAAAGAGCAAATTGAAAGTAACTTAAATGACTATAGAAAAATATATAAAATCATATCAGATTCAAACAACGAAAGTAATATAAAGAATAACACTCTTAATATTAAGGATGAAAACAAATTACCATTCTCTAACAACCAAGATATGGCTAATTACTGTAATGCTTACTTTAATAAAATAGGGATGGAAATGTTTAATAAAAAAAAAGACCAAAACATCAATCTGGTACTGTGTTTAACAACATTACCTCTCCTCTATGTATTTGACACCTGTAAATAATAGTGAAATCATTGAACACATTAATTCATTAAAAACAAATGTTCACCTGATGCTGATGGCTTTACTTTTTTCTTGCTTAAAAAATATAATCTTTATTTACTTAAACCTCTACGACATATTATAAACCTGATTTCTGTTTCTGGAACTGTTCCTTCTTCTTTTAAGTTGGCTACCATATCTCCTATTCATAAGGAGGGTGATTCGACAGATATATGCAATTTTAGACCTATCAGTGAAGCAAGTAACTAGTAAGCCAAAATCTTTGAAAAATGTGTTAAGGCGAGATTAGAAAAATATTTGAATGACCATCTCCTAACCAATATGGTTTTTCACATGGTATGAGCACTTCTGATGCTATCTATGAGCTAATAAAGACCATTACATGCATCTTGACAACAATAAAAAATGCCTAGCAATATTTCTGGATCTTGCAAAGGCTTTTGACACTGTGCCACATAAAGCTCTACTAGATGTTCTCAATATCTATGGGGTACGTGGCATGGTGTCCGATGTTTTTGCGAGTTATCTTGACAATAGAAAACAAATAGTGAAGATTAACAATGTTTTCAGTGATGCTCTGTCTGTTCAGATAGGAATACCGCAGGCGACAGTATTGGGTCCCTTGTTGTTTAATTTGTATATTACGTCCTTGACAGAGATTAAGCTAAATAATGGTTTTGTGATGTCCTATGCTGACGATTCGGTTGCTATTTTTGAAGGGTCTACTTGGGATGAAGTGAGAGGTCATGCTGAGATAGGTATTGAGAAAATAATAAACTGGCTTGACTCGTTTAAACTAACCATAAATATTCATAAAACAAGCTATATGGCCTTTTCACACACATCAGCGAGTAGACCACACTATACTAGTTTACAAATTTTAGGTACTAATGAAATTATAAAAGAAGTAGAATTTATTAAATATTTGGGTGTCTATATTGATAAACGTTTGAAATGGGATGTACATGTGATAAGATTGAGCAATAACCTTCCTAAGTTAATTCATAAATTCTACGTCTTACGTGAGATATTAAGACCAAAACTATTGATTTGTGTTTACAAAGCTATTGTAGAATCTCTGATTAGGTATGGATTGGTAGCTTAAGGTGGATTATATGAAAATTCCCTAAAACAGTTAACTGTTACACAAAACTATAGTCTAAAAGTTATATTTATAAAAAACAAGTACCACCCAACTGAATTATTGTACAACCAGGATATTCTGAACGTTCGCTCTCTATATATAGTATGTGCGTGTAGTTTTGTACATAAAAATTCTAAACTTCAGATCTATATTAATCATATTTACAATACTAGAGGTAAATCTAATAAACACCTAAGTTTTATAATTTGTTACCTAATAACTTAAGATCCTTAAAAAATCCTAAAACCTTTAATAAGAAATGCAAGATATTTATAGTACAAAATATGGAACAATTTTTGACGATACTTTAGCCACATTTACCCTCGTTTTTGCGTAAAAATGTAATCAACAGGCACACGCTATTGTCTTTTGTTCTGCTTATCACATTCTATGGTCCTTTTTTGCATTATTTAAGATTAGCACTAACAGATGTTTACTTATCTATGTGCAAAATGTAATTACTCAGATAGTTTGAAAAAGTATATATAGGGATATATTAAGTCTTAATATTGTATGATGTTATTGTATTTTGATTTCTTAATAATAATACTAGATTCTTAATAATAATTAATGTATTTTTGGGCGGGTTGCCGCAAACTCGTACAATTTTCGCGGCGGGAAGTTCAAATATAAGAATTTTTAATTTGAATGTTTAATCTGGCAGCACCTGACTGTTTTAAAGTGAAAAATACGTGTTGGTCGGTAATAAGTACTAGGTCGGTGATAGGTACATTTACCGTAATGCAATTTTGTCTTGCTTGGTTTTCAGTTTATGTGCATTTTTTTAATTTGCTAAGCATGGATAATGAAACTCATAGTAATGATGCCTAGTAAAGCTGTACCTTGTTCCAAGAGAAGGCGGCAAATAAGATCAGGAATTCAGTGTTAATTGGGGTAGAAATACTTATAACTCCTACCAGTATTTTCTTAAAATTAAAGACAATGACCTCAAGCAGTTTTTTTAAATGGACGAGGATGTTATATGTATATATTAATGTCAAATTTATTACGAAGAACGAACGGTGTTTGAGGAACATCTTTAACTTTGGACAACGGGGCTCGTGCAGGCAATTGTTCAAAGAAGTAGGTATTCTCACAGTTACTTCAAGATACATCTTTGAAGTAGCCCTCTTCATTAGATCCTTTGAGGATTTGTTTGTTGATCGGGTCAGAACACACTAGGGATAGGTCTGACTTGATCTGCAATAGGCGCAATTACTCTTATATACAAAAAAATGTTCATTGTTCAGCAATTAAAATTTTTAACAAACTTCCCACTGAGCTAAGGCAACTGCCTTTAGATAAATTAAAAGTCAGGCTCAAACGGCTATTGGTAGAGAGGGCCTATTACACGATGGAGGAGTTTCTCCATGATTCCTTAGGCTAGTAACGTTTTGAAATGTATATGTAAATTTTTAAGTTTAATGTTTCTTGATGTGTTTTTTTATCTAATTTATATTATTTTTTCTTTTGTCATTGCAGTCCTTTTTACTTTTTATTTACTCAGATGTTTTTGTTATATGTACATTTTAGCATCAAACTGATATGTTCTACACTCTATGGGTAAATTTGGAACTAATAAAGATTATGAGTATGAGTATGAGATTTAAAAGGTCCTCTAAAATCCAACGATTTCGTTGGTTGCAGCTTAACGCAAACGTCGATTTTCGCCAGCCGTCAGAGTTAAAGATCGCCATCTTTTCCACGTCAAACGGATGGCGGTAAAAATATAACCGTACTCATTGCTTTGCGTTAAGTAAACATCAAGGACAGCGCAAACGGCGACGCAAGACGCAAACGTTTTCAATTTATAACCCAGGCTTTTCTAAAAAGATAGCGTGTTAGTTTTGACTATAAACTTTCTATAAATGTCATTTTTCTTCTCAGGTTCGACCAGAAGCTCTACCAGAGGACACTGATTCTATCGCAAATGCTGATGAGGTAAAATATAATATAGTTTTAGAAACATTAGGCAGAACCACAAATTTTGTATTTCAGATACAAGCCTATACTGCAAGCCAATTTTTAATAAAAACATCTTTTTCTGAATGTGCGACCAATTATGCCGAGTTCATTGATTCAACAGTATGTAGTCTGCCAGATTCTGGATATTTCACATAATTTTCCGTTGCCTGATTCTTCGTGGTCAACGCAGCAAATTCAAAATTCAGCTTCATAATTGATAATAATTGCAGTGAGACAGTAGATCGCGGGAAAGAAAATACGATTTACAAAGTTGAATACAAAAGAGATGTAGCAATGGTTGAAGTTTGTGACCAGTTCAGTAGGACCTCTAGAGGGAATCGCTAAAAAAGAACTACAAAACGCTAGTAAAAAATACAGCAAGACGCTATTCAGGATGTACAAGAATCCACTGAAGATGAGTTACACGAGAATATTCAAGACAGCCCAAAAGAAACTCATAAACAAGAAGAGAGTAGCAATTCTGAGCGAGAGGGTTTTACTTATGAGAAAAAAACATGGTAGTTGAATGAGATGAATGTAGAACATGAAGAGGGCACTAAAGATGAACTACAAGGAACTAATAAAGACGTAATAGAGTAAATTCCTGAGAATAACGATGAAAACGTGAGCGAAGAACCAATGGAGGTTGAAAGAAACGGCAGGCCTAAAAAACGGCGCAAGAGAAGGTATCCAAATCAATCTAGAGGAACACGAAAAAGAAACTGCCTAACAAATCAATCATTTTAGCCAGAAAGGCAAATTAGTAAAACCTCGAAGATTCATAGACTATCAGTGTAACTGTAATGTCAACAAAAAGTTACTATACTCAAAAGATAGAACGAGTTCAAAAAGGTTTGGGAATTTAAGTGATTTTTCAGCGAAATACCTTTATGTGAAATCTTGTGTACAAGTTATACCAGTGAAAAGAAAAAGAAGCAAGCATTCTACAAAAAGATCCCAGACAAGAATATATAAACTGGCAGACAAAGAAGTTTGTTCTGTATTACAAAAGTTACTCTAATATACTGAAAGAGGTAGTAAACACTGCCAAAAAAAAGTACAATGTTAAACAAATCGCCGAATCAGATAGCCCGGGTAAAACTGTGTGGAATCTGGTTAATTCAAACAAAAAATACAATGAATCAGTTCTATAATATCTCTTCAGATAAAAAATCCCAAGATCATACTTTAAATGATATTAACTCTTATTCTAAACATAAATAATGAATTAGCTCTAAAATATGTTAAATGATGTGACAGGAGCGTCTTTCTAAACCCAACTAGCCATCAGGAAATTAGCACTAAAATCTACAGGCATAGATGAAATATTGATTTCGTTACTCAAATATACCGCTGAGTCAAAACTGAAAATAGCACAAATTAAACCAATTTACAAAAAAGTGGAAAGAAATGACATCAGAAACTATAGGCCGGTAGTACTACTAAAGAACATAAGCAATGTATATGAAAAGGTTATATATGAGAGACTTGCACATTTTTTTGAAAAAAACCCTACTCTCTGAGACGTTCAAAATGGGTTTCGCAAAAGAAGATCAACCATACGTGCTGCATGCCAGGCACTAACACATATTTTAGACTCCTTAAATAAAATCCAACACACCATGGCAGTGTGTCTCGACCTGTCGAAGGCATTCGACAGTGTCAACTATCAGCTTCTTTCCAAGCTTGAACATTGTGGTGTAATGGGTGTTGTATGGAAACTACTTGAATCATATCTTTCAGATAGACGGCAATGTGTGGTAGACTGTACTCATGATGGTGAGAGATGAAACTGTAAAACATTAAATATTAAATTAGTAAAAAACAGGGTTTTCCGCAGGGATCACTTCTAGGACCACTTTTGTACATTATTTATACTAACGAATTCCCCCAGGTAATCGATTACCATATAGTACAGTTTGCTGACGACACTTCAGTCATCTTTTCTTTACATAAGACCTAGTTTTGAATGTGAAAAAGACTCGAATACTTCAATTCTCATATATGCCTCGCGAAGAATTTCAATGTGTGGACCAGGTTATTTCTGCGGTATATTCCGCACAGTTCCTGGGGATCTGCCTGGATTCGCGCTTGGACTGGAGGGCTCACATTGATGGCTTAGCACCAGTCTTGGCGAGAACATCTTTAACTTTATACAACGGGACTCGTGCAGACAATTATTCAAAGAAGTAGGTATTCTCACAGTTACTTCAACACACATCTTTGAAGCAGCCCTCTTCATTAGATCCTATGACGATTTGTTTGTTGATCGGGTCAGAACACATTCCCATGACACTAGGGGTAGGTCCGACTTGATCTGCAATAGGCCTAATTACTCTTATATACAAAAAAATGTTCATTGTTCAACAATTAAAATTTTTAACAAACTTCCCACTGAACTAAGGCAACTTCCTTTAAATAAATTCTCAGGCTCAAACAGCTATTGGTAGAGAAGGCCTATTACACGATAGAGGAGTTTCTCCATGATTCCTTAGGCTAGTAACGTTTTGAAATGTATATGTAAATTTTTAAGTTTAATGTTTCTTGTTGGTTTTTTTATCTAATTTATATTATTTTTTCTTTTGTCATTGCAGTCCTTTTTATTTTTTATTTACTCAGATGTTTTTGTTATATGTACATTTTAGCATCAAACTGATATGTTCTACGCCCTATTGGTAAATTTGGTATTAATAAAGATTATGAGTATGAGTATGTTCAAGATGTTTATTAAAACACTGAAAATGTCATCAGCAAGGATTGACAGATATCTGAAGAAAAATGTGTTCAGATTATTTGTTGCGTTTAGAGTAAATAAAAATATTTAACTTTAAATTAATTGAAGCAAATATTTAATAAAATTACGTATCTCAACATGTAGAATAGTCTGACTACGGAATGTTTCGATATATAATATAAGCAATATTATTTAAGCAAGCATAAGAAATTACGTTAAACTTAAAGTAAATGACATTCCGTAGCCAAGCTAGGTATGTAATTTTATTAAATATTTGCTTCAATTAATTTAAAGTTAAATATTTTTATTCAGTTGTGAAAAAGCCAAAAATGATTTTTGTTTGTCAATCCCAAGAATTTGTACCAGGAACGAAAAGCAAAAGCAATGTCATATGTCTTAGTTTTGTAGGGTGGTTATTAAAATACGATTTTTTTCGGTACTTTCCACCTTTGTATAGCTACTAAATCTCTCTAAAGATTATTTTATTTTATTATATTTTTATTTTTATATAAAGAAATTTCCACAATACCAATCGCACTACTGCAGAAACAATACCAGCAGGCAGTTTTTAAATCCTAATACCACTTTGGAAATAATGTTTGATCTATACAAATCTGAAAATCACGACCAGAACCCTGTTTCTTTTTCAACATACAAACGTATATTCTATACCAAAAAATATACAAAAAAACCCAAAAAAGACACATGTAATATATGTGATAATTTAGATGTAAAGATTCGAGATTGTAAATCATTAGAAGCAAAAGGTGAATTAGACAACGAAAGAGATACGTATCAAAAAGATGCCGAGAAGCCAGAAGTCTTATGAAATTTGATCTAGAAAGAGCAAAGACCACAGTAACATTAGAAGTATTGACTTTTGATTTAGAGAAAACTTTGCTATTGCCCAGAATACCCACTAATATAGTATAATACAAGCGTCAACTGTGGTTTTACAATGGTCGTGTCCACTCTGGTAAAACTGGTCAGGGATTTTGTTATGTGTGGATTGAAGGTGTTGCAGTCAAACGTGCTTAAGAAGCGGAATCTATTTTATGAAAGCATTTAAAAACTAATTTTGTGGTCCGATAGTTGTGGTGGGCAAAACCACTATATAAAAATAGTAATGCTTAAGGCTATCATGGAAGAAATGCCAAACATTGATAAAATTACCATGCGTTTTTCGATCTCAGGGTATAGCTTTATGCCAAACGATTCTGAACTTAGAGATATTGAATCAGCGCTAACATATCAGAAAAACTTAACACGCCGAATGAAACGTCATAAACTAAAAACATGTATTTTAGAAAAACATGATTTTGATGGTATTGACAAGATTTTAAAAATATTGTAAATAGAAAAACAGATATAAATGGCGATTCTATAAACCGGTTGAAAACTAAAGAAATATCGATTTTGAAAGAAAAACCTTTTAAGATTTTTTTCACTACAAAACATCAAGGGATCATGCAAGAAGTATATATTTCAAAAAAGCAGCTTTCAAGAAAAGCTTCTTCTTCCCCCTTCTCTTTTTCTTCTAGCCTCGAAGTTTTATGGCCCTAAGAAAAACCAGTATCCCCACTACAGCTAAATGACATAAAATCTTTGTTAGATTCTTATCCCTTCAGATGCCAAGCATTTCTATGAAAATATTATAGATGACGAGCGGATTTCTGATGATATTGATGGATTTGATGGACCATTAGATTTTGATTCTGAAAACGAATAATAAGACATTTGTGTTACTGTAATGTAATTTTACTGGAGTGTAATTTTTTTTATTTTACTAGAAATATTATCATGTCTTTGAGTTATCTCTAAAAATGTTAAAATAGCAATAGTTTCTTTTACTACTTTTTCTGATATTTTTTGTCTTTCAGTAATTGTTGTTCTCTAATAGTTAAATTATTAAACATATCATGTTGCGTTTGTAGTTTTGTAATCAAGAATCATGAGACAAATGTGTTGGTTAATTCTTTGCGAAGATTTGAATTAATTAATTAATGTAAGGACCTAGCCGCTTATGGCTTAATTCTTAAAATGTTGTATCGAATTAAGCGACATTTTAATTCTCAAAAGTCTTAAAATAGTTTATAACCATAATTCGAAGACATTACTCTATAGAGCACCATATTCCAGTTCTAGTGACAGAAAATGAAATATATAACTCGTGTAATAATAATTTAGCTACAATTTAGAAAAAACAATAAACTTTGATTTCAATTTTCTCGGGTATTATAAAATGTTGCTTAATCTGCTATTACATAACGTGGTCCACATTTATTTAGACTGTTCTGAGATTCTTAAATTGTGACTATCTATAAGTAATTTTTTTTTCTCGAGGAACTATTGTGTAATTTTATTTCGTATGACCCTATAGGGTTTCCTTTCCCTACAAATTCACTGCGAAGTAGATTATAAATCTTTGATGCTCTGTAAAACACGAACTTCTTTATATTGTGTTGTTTGTCGTACAAGGAATAACAACCTTGTTATCGGTAATAGCTCTAGTGAAAGTCGCATGACTCTATATACAACTGAGACAAAGTATCTGGCCTCTCTAAATAATAGCACACTAGAATAATCATATTATTTATAAAAAATTATCTTTAGAATCCATTTACAAATGGTTGAAGATAACTCGTGCAGGGTGCACCGAGGACTACCAGCGCATATCCTATAATTAGGGGTTGGACTACAAATATTTTAATACGTGATAGTATGAGTAGTTATTTAAGGAGAGAAGCGCCTCCTCCTCCTCCTCCCTGTCATTTTAAAATTATATCTATTCCTCCTCCTCTCTAATATTGAAAACTATTTAATCGAGATCGTTGACTTAGCCTTGTCGCCGAAGGTTATTTCTTTAAGCTATGACCAATAATATAGTATTACTTCGAGAGACCCTCCTCTTAAAGTTAAAGCTTAAAAGGGGTAAATACGATTTTGATGCTTCAATTTAAAGCTGATGAAAATGCAACGGCAAAAAGGCTTAGTACCGATTTTTCGTGAACATTTCATAGAAAAAATATTTTGTATTGTTCAAAGTTATGTGATAGTTCGTACGGTATTAGACATAAAAAAAATACATTATGTTATTTTTGTTATTACATATATCAATTGTCTCTTGGAAATGGTTCTCACGAACATATAAACACTCATTATAAACGAAGTGTTAGATATTTAGATTTAGATATTATATGTGCAATTTGTTCGAAATCAGTGTATCAGATGATACTTCCAGACATTCGTGTTTTTTGTAATGTAAATACAATTCAAATAGAAGTTGACGAAGTTCCAAAAACGTGATTTATTTTTTAGTTTTAACATTAAAAAGTATTGCTTATAATCTGGACTATTCATATGTTTATGGAACTATTATACTAAGGGCTGATATTTTCATCTCCATATACTTCTATTCGATGGATATTTTCCATGGTTACAATTGTCCCAACAATCGTTTCCACAGTAAATATTTGAAGAATAAAGTTATTTGGGGATGAAAATATTGCCCGTAAAAATAGGATATACAATTTAAGACATGCTTGTAACATTACATCTACAAATTTAAATTCACTTGCAGCTAATACAAAATAAAATATAGAATGTTAGTTTGTTTTTTATTTATTTTTATACCTATGTCAGAATCCAGATACCGACATTCGTAAAAATACAGCTAACCGAAATTTATAACATTTGGATATTATTAAGGTTATATTTTTCAAATAATTCTAAATTAGTGTTATATAGCCTTGTTATGGTATTATTACATTCACTTTAATAAAACAACTTCCAGTTAATAAGTGTGGAGCTTATTAGGTGACTAAAAAGACACGTATATTTTTTAAGCTATATACAAATACAAATCAATATATGTTTTACTTGTTATGTATGTAAATTGAACAAGGGCCTGGTGTGTTATTTTGCCTATCTGTAATGTAGTGTAGTTGTCTATCTGTAATGTAGTGTGAAAACCACAATATAAAATACTATTAGTAAACACTATTATTTTTAACTGCGCTATTACTAGATCATTTAAATGTGCTTCTCCGAATTTCTTTAAGAGACTATAAATTTACTAAAACGACGTGTGCATTGTATTAAGCACTTAATTAAAACATAATGTAACCAAAATATTACAACTTATTAAACTTTCTTTAAATTTTGTATAAATCTTTGTACACTACTTCTAATTTTATTGTCTCTAAAAATAGTTCCTTTTCACTCTTTTCACTTGTCTTTAAGCATTTTAATAGTTTAACAGATTGTTCCTATTTTTCTAAATATGTAGTTCTAGTAAATGTTTTTGTTTTTATATACAATAAACATGTTACGTATGTGAAATAAACAAAGCAAAATTTGCCACAAATATTACATGTGCAAATAAAAAAAAATGTGTACATTTTTGTTTAAGCAGTCAATTAATAATCAAAACTTGACCAAAATATTGTTACTTACAGTTGACTAGATACATGCAGATTCCATAAAATGATTTGTGTACTAATTTAATTGTCTCTAAAAAATTGTTTTCACTATTTTTTCTATTATCTCTAAGCACTCTAATAATTTAACTAACACTGTTCCTAATTTTTCTGCTTCTATATACACTAAACAGTATACTCAAACACTCAGTTTCTACAGGTATAGTGCAGCGTTATTCGTCATAGTCCGATTGTTCTGAAAGACACAAAAATAATTTAAAATTCTTCAAAAAATCATAACACAAATTTTTAAGATTAATATTTTACTAAACTTACCACTCTGAGAAATGTCTACCACCATTATTGGACCCTCGAATATATTTTCCTGACTCATAAGAGAAATCTCAGGTCCACTGGTTGAAGAAATTTCACCCACTTGCTCCGGTGGAGTTCGTGGCGGAGAATTTCGGCCTACCCACTGAGGCCTCCGCAAATGTATAGGGCGTGTTTGGCGTGAGGGGCATCGACTCCCGCCCCTCCCTCCCCCTTCCCTCCCCCTTCCCTCCCCTCCCCCTGCCCATTCGCGCCCCCGCCCTCACCATGGAAGGGAGGGTGTTGGGGCCTAAAAAGACACTTGAGACACGTATTTGTCGAGTTAAAACATTTCCCGTTCTTTCCGTTCCGTTTCATATAAGATTATTTTTACATTTTTACAAATTTACAATAATGGAGGGCAAAAAAGTTCAAATTTTGCAAAATGTGTATGTTCCTGCAATTCTAAATTCAAGCGATAATTTAAGCCAAAGGAGCCGATCTTTCAGGAACATGGTTCAAGGTATGGTAGAAAATAATGCTCGTTTACAACTTAATTCTATAAAAAAAAAAAATTGTTGAAGAGAACTTCCGAACAACTAATTCTAATACTATCCTGACCCAAGACTTAATTAATATTTTAGAGGACAATAATTCTAATCCTATTGACGAACCAACTGACGAAATTTTAGAAGACATATATAAATAAGATTAGATAGGGTATAGGATCTTCAAAAAGCAAATCATGCAATATCTCATCTCAAAATTCGAATTCAAATTTAGCAGGCGTTTTATTTAAACCAGAATTAGTAACTGAGGGATTAAGCAACTGAGAACGGATTGAGAATCTCTTAGAAACTAATTCTAATTTAGACATATTACAATTTAATGAAGACGAACCTTTAGAGGTTCACTCACAAAATTTAGAAGACATGACAAAATCGAAAGACTATTTAGGTTTTTTTTTGGTCGACAATCATGACAGTTCAAATTCAGAAGATTTTCATTTTAATATTGATACCATACCTTGCGATAACAATTTGCAATATTTAAACGCTATCGAAAATGTTTCAAATTCCAAATTTTCTGTTGACCCTTTTACCAACAATTGTTCTAAAGAACTCACTTTCTGTGATTATAGGTCACCTTCTGGTTCGGATTTCTCAGTTGGTCAAAACAATGACATTTTCAAAAATATTTCACCTCCGAATTTCACTACTGTTTTATCTGATTCTGATAGTGATATCACTTGCGGGCAGAGAAGTCCAATTTTTCTCCAAGGGTCCCAGTATAGTAATATTTCTCAGACAGAATTTACGCCTAATGAAAATACAAATTTGCAACTATGTTCTCCAGAACCATTTTCTCTAGAACCAAAAACACCTGAGCAATTTTATTTACATAGGACAAATTCGACGCAAACAGACAAACGATGCATCAAAAAAATTCATTTTGGCATTCAAAGAAAAAAAACTAAAAGTAGGGAATTACGGATTACTTTGTCAAAATTAAAATATTTTGGCTTTTGTTTAAACAACTTGTTTGACTTCCAATTAAAAAATAATTCCATCGATAAGGAACAAGAGGAAATTTGGAATTGAATTAAATGTATATTTGATGGGTGGGCAGATTCTATGAATTAAAAAATATTCACAAATTTTTTTTATTTTTTCTATAATCTTTTTTAAAATCCTATTTAAGTTTTGTTCCTACAGTTTTAACTCAGTACGTAAGAAACTTAATGACTGCTTCCCAAGAAGAGAAGTAGTTAAGGCACATTTTATTTTACTTCAGCCCAAAATTAATCTTAAATGTTTAAACTGTAACAAATTTTTTACTAGAAGAGACAATTTAATTCGTCACATAAAAAATAAGTGTGTAAAAGTATCAGCAAGGGGCAAACAACAACTAGAAGTTTTGGAAAATTCATCGGAGCAAAAATTGAAAAAGAAAGAAGGTAAGAGTTTATTTTTTATAGTATATTCTACATTTTTTTTACGTCTGGCAACACAAAGCAATACTTTGTTTTTTAAACTCATATTACCTATTACTTTATTTTATATATTCAACTTTTTATATACTTAATACAGAGTGTTTTCAGTTAAAGTGACGAAATTTTATTGGTATTCATTTTGTTAAATATAAGTATGCTATTACGATTGCAAATTCACCTATTTTACATGTAAATTTAAGTTACGATTTGCAGTTTTAGAGTCATTTTAAGGGGTGAAATTTTCTATGAAATATTGACAGCAGTGACTTCACTATTTTAAATCTATTTTTATGTCACTGCAGCACTTTTTTATTTTTGCACTATAAACGTATTTTGAATTTACTTGCTGATTTTCTATTATAATTTTAAGTTATTTAGAGAATGCTCTTGTTTTAGAAAGCAATAAATATGGTGAACATTGTAAGAAATCTATTAGAACATCACTATGGGGTAGCCTCCTTCGAACCAATACACATAAGAATAACATAGCTTTGAGTGCCGAAGAAAGTGGAGTAGAAATTATTAAATCTGCTTTTGATAAAAGAATTATATCATACAGAATTTTAGCAGAAGCCTTATATGTAAACATTCAACTGTTTTTCAATGATATATCAGACAAAATTAGAAGCTTAATAGAAACATTTCTTGAAACACATACATGCTTAAAATTAAATATGGAATTATTTGGCATTTACTTCAATCCTGGTAACGGAGTTCACGCAATCAAGTCATTCAATACTCCTTTTAAAGTTAGTTATTTGTACCAGCTCAGATATTATATCGAACATCAACGAAATGTGTGAAATAATAGACCGAAAGGCTGATGATTTAGCAGAAAAAGATTCAGGTAATTTTTTAAATATTTTAAAACCATTTTATATTTTATTAAAAATCATAAAAGATCTAATATATTCTAATACATTTTTTTTTGTTGCAGGATGGGTTCTTTTGAAACTTTTGCATCTAGAAATGAATTTCAACAAATATAATCCACTGCGTTCTTCTTCCTACATTCCACTACCGGAAGAAATCGAGTTTAAGCGAGCTGTTATTAACCTTCGAAATCAGGACCATTATTGTTTGGCCTGGTGTGTGATAGCTGCAATGTATCCCCAAACTGGATTGGAATATGAAATCTAATCATATCCGCACTTCGAAACAATCTTGGATACTTCAGGTATTGACTTTCCTATAGCTTTAAAGGACGTAGAAAAATTTGAAAGACAGAACAATATATGTATTAATATTTATTCTTTGGAAAAAATTTTAAAAAACTTTAGGTTCAGTTATGAAGTAATAGGTCCTCTACATTATTCAAAATCTAAAAAAACATATTAATTTATTATTAATTAGTGATGATGATGGGAATTTTCACTACTGTTATATTGACTTTCCTATAGCTTTAAAGGATGTAGAAAAATTTGAAAGACAGAACAATATATGTATTAATATTTATTCTTTGGAAAAAATTTAAAAAAACTTTAGGTTCAGTTATGAAGTAATAGGTCCTCTACATTATTCAAAATCTAAAAAACCATATTAATTTATTATTAATTAGTGATGATGATGGGAATTTTCACTACTGTTATATTTCTGATTTAAGTATATTAATATCAAGTCAAGTTTCAAAACATAATGGAAAAAAATATCTATGTGATGGACGTCTTCAGTATTTTAGTTCAGAAGAATATTTTCCTAGACATAATACTTTTGACTGCGATTTTGTACCGGGACATATTCTTAAATTTGAAAATATTCAAAATCAAATGGAAGTTCCTTTTGTCATATATGCCGATTTTGAATGTGTACTTAAACCTGTTGATAGCACCGATAATGTAGAGTTAGATTTAGATAAAACTTACACTGTAAAAAAATTTGTACATGTCCCTTATTAATTTGCATAATACTTAAAATGTTCGTTTGATGATAATATTTCAAAGCTAGAATTCTACAGAGGAACTAATTGTGCTCCAGAGTTCATACATTTTCTAGAAAGGAAGGTTCATGACTTATATATTAGGTATTTAGGAAATTTAAAAAAAATGGAGAAATTAACTGAACTAGAAAAATTGAGCTATCAGTATTCAAGCGAGTGTCACATTTGCAACAAACCATTTGAAAATGATAATGAAAAAGTGGCAGACCATTGCCATTTAACCGGAAAATATAGAGGAGTTGCACATTCTTTATGCAACTTAAATTATAAGCAACTACATTTTATTCCAGTCATATTTCATAATTTAAAAAATTACGATTCCCATTTATTTATAAAAAATATACGCCACAGTCAAGAGCAATTGTGTGCAATAGCACAAAATAAAAAAAAATATATTTCCTTTCAGAAACATATAGAAGTAGACAATTATTACGGCAGAAAATTGGGATTAAAAAAAAGAAAGTATATAAATTTAAGATTTATTGATTATTTTCAATTTTTACCTTATTCCTTAAAATTGTCTGAAAAGCTAAGTGATAATCGGTGTAAAGAAGTTCATAAATATTTTACTGATATTGAAAAATTTAAATATATTCGACTAAAGGGGGTACTTCCGTATAGTTACATTAAAGACCTTACAAAATTAAATAAAACCGCATTACCTGAACAAGAATTTTATAATGACTTGATGAATGAACATATTAGCAAAGAAGAATACGAAAGGGCAATACAAGTGTGGAAATTATTTAACTGTAACACCTTAGGTGATTATTCTGATATTTATCTAAAATCAGATGTTTTACTTTTAGCAAATATTTTTCAAAATTTTAGAAAAACTTGTATGAACACCTATAAATTAGATCCGGCACATTATTATACATTTCCCGGTTTGAGTTGATTCCTGTTTACGCTTTACAGGTGTTCAATTAGAACTTCTGACGGACCCTGATATGTTACATTTTTTTAAAAGTAGTGTGCGAGGTCCCACAAAAAAATTTCATATGGCTTTCAAAATAAGAAATAGACAATTTAGATATTACAAACCTTTCCGACTCTTCTGAGAAAGGCTATGTGCTTGAGTTGATTTGGAGTATCCCACGGACTTACATGATGCTCATAATGACTTTCCTTTTTGTCCTGAAAATTATAAACCCCCCAATTCTAATTGCACAAAGCTAATACCAAATTTAAAAGATAAAGTAAAATATGTAATTCATTATACACTTTTAAAACAGAATATTGAACATGGATTGAAATCAACTAGGGTACATAGAGTTTTAGGATTTACTCAGTCACCATGGTTAAAACCGTATATTGACTTGAATAGAAAACTACGCAATGAGTCTAAAAATGAATTTGATAAAAATAATTATAAATTAGCAAATAACAGTATATATGGAAAAACTATGGAAAATGTCGATAAAAGAATTGACATAAGGTTAGGTTAGGTTACACAGTGGTGAAAAAATCACAAAAATGATGGCGCAGAAAATCTAATTGCCAAACCGTATTTTAAAGATTTAACTGTGCTTTCTGAGAATTTAGATGCTATCCAAATGCAGAAAGTTTTAGTAGAATATAGTAAGCCAATTTACGTAGGATTTTCAATTTTAGATATTTCAAAAACTGTAATGTATGATTTTTTTATAACTTTTTGAAGCCTTTTTATAAAGATAAAGTTAAACTTTTGTACACTGACACAGACTCTTTCATATTAGAAATACACACGCAAAATGTGTATGAAGATTTAAAACGTAATATAGAAAAATTTGACACATCAAATTATAAACCAAATAATATTCATGAAATACCAATAACCAAATCTGTAGTATGGACCTTTAAAGATGAATATGTTGGTGTGTTTTTAGGGCACTTCAGCCAAAGCATATTGTGTCAGAACGGAGAGTGATACTCTTAAGAAGGGAATTAAAACCAGTAGTATTAAAAAACAATTAGATTTTGTTCATTACAAAGATGTTGTTGAAAATAACTCAAAAACCTTCTGTACAATGTATTTATTTAAATCTCGTTTACATACAATTTACACCGAATTAGTAAGTAAATTGGCCTTAAGTTCTTCTGATTGAGATTTAAAATTCCTAACAGCTTCGACACACTTGCGTGGGGTCATCAGAATATTCCTTTTTACGAATGGTCAATGAACCATGAAGATCTTTCAAATTTGTAAATTCAATTTTCCCTTCCGTTTTTATTTTTCAAGGTTACAGGTAGAAGAACTCCTAGTCAGTTTTCCGTTGTTTCTTTAACTGCTTTGGTACTGGAAGTAAATAAGTGTTTAGAAAGCTTTGATTCTGAAATTTACAACAATTTCTATAGACATTATGAAAAACGACTTTCCTCATTTAAAAATTGGAACGGAAAATTGAAACTTGAAGTGTTAGCAAGAGCAGGATTTTACTACACTTCATATAATGATAATTGCAGATGTTTTTACTGTGGTGCAGAAATATTTGAGTGGACATATGATGACTGTCCCATTGATGAACATTATAAATATTTTAAAACTTGCGACTTGGCTGTATGTTTGTGGTTTTCGAAAAGTAGAAAAAACAAAGAACAATATGTATTTAAATGTACTAATGACAAAATAGGCACCTATAAAACGATGTTTTATATATTGACTTGTTTTTTTCAACATTTTTTTGATCAATCAATATTTAAAGTGTTAAAGAATAATTACTTATTTTTCCAGAAGCATTAAATTGTTTATTTTTTACTATTGTGTACATATTAAAAAGTACTAATGAAATTTATTAGCTATAAAATGATTTTATATGTTTAAAAGGTAAATAATGGATTTTATGATAACTAATTTCATTATTTAATGTATCTCTCTTTTTCTACATTTTTACCATTTTGTGGCTTATTTATTAAAGTGTGCTAATAAAAATTGTCAATTTTCTCTATAATTATTTGTTTTATTGAAAATGTTTGCAAAAGTATTTAAATTTACTTGTTCTTGTATTATATCTCTTCTTGGTATTATATTAAACACATTGCCTTTATTTAGTCCAGTTTGTTTTATTATGCATACCCATATTTTATTATACGCTATTTTTTGGCATGTCATACATATTATATATTATAATAATTGTATTGATATTTTTAATATTAACTTCTCTGGGGTGTATTTATTACCGATATAAATTAGATTAAAATACTATTATTTTCAAGTTCGCTGTATATGAAACATTTTTAAAAAACCTTGAATTCTAATGCAGAGTAGTGGGGGAACCGAGAGATGTTTAATAAGTATTTAAATATAAACAACCACAATGTTCACTAAAACTACCCAAGCAAGTGTATATTCGTTAAATTCTAAAATGAACAGTGAAAGTGAAGTTTGCAAAAAATTAACTGAAAAACTTATTCATTTTAAAATTTATTATCTGAACAATTGTGCCTCAAAGTTTGTTGGTGTTGAATTGCGATTAGATGATTTTTCACTAACAATTCAAATAGGAAGTCAAAATGGATTTTTTATTAGTTTTAATGAAGAAGATTGGAAGAAGTTAGCGATATATCAGGGAGTTATAACAAGTTATTTTTATACGCCTGGAAGTGACTCGTTTCCGGTTATTATTGGTGACATTGCTTTATATTTTGAAAAAATTAATTCTACTCCTATTAAGAATTCAAAAAGTGGACGGAGTTTATGTTTGCCTTGCGTGTGATTCCATGGATAAATTATGGGAACTGCAAGAACTTGTTGAATACAGGCTTAAAATACTTAGAAACCAAGAATTCAATAAGTACTTGAATATGTATCAAATTTCGAATCTCAATGAGGGAGGTAAATTGTTAACGAATGTATATAATGTTCTTAATCCAAGCCAAAACACCAACAGTGAAAATGTTAATACAATGTTGGAAATGTTAATAATGCATCCATGCGAATTGAAAAATAAGCTAAAGAAAAATACCGTAAAAAGAAAATATTATGAAGAAATCGGTGCATTTTAATGAAGCTAACAATAAAGTTCATTTATTAGTAAAGTGCAAGTTTGCATATAGGCATGCTCGAATATGTGAATATCAAAAGTTTTATTTAGACAGGGTACGATTTGAGAATAGGATTTTGGAGTGCGAAAAAATTATTAGCAATATTTTGGATAAAGAACATAGAAATATAATTTATAGGGAAAGATTTAATGTATTTAATAAAATATTTGAAATAAAACAATTAAGTACTTGTTAATCTTTTATTTGTTTATAAAAATCAAAAATATATAAAAATATATTATAATACATCTTTTTTAAGAATCCAAGAATTATGAGTTTTATCTAATCCTAACCATTTTACTAAAACTTAATTTCCTTTTCGCTTTAAAACTTTTTCAACTAGGTACACGTCAGGATATTTGACCTTTTGTAATTCCTACTCATAAAAAGCTGCTTTAATTTCTAAATTGTTTTCATCTTTAATTAAATACGTTCTAGGATTTGTTAATTTAACCTCATATATTTTAAAAATTTCATTTGACCAATTAGGAGTGTAACCCTTTGTAAAAGCTTCTCTTTGTTTGCTAATTCGGACATAGTCACCAATTTCAAATTTTGGTTTTCTAATATCAATTGTTTTCTTATATGTATAAGATGATGTCAGAACTTCTTTTTCATTGTTTTTATTGATTTCACATGGTTTTTTTTCCAATAGTGGAATGAACTGTATTATTATAGGTTTTTACAATTTCGTGTAAAATGTCTACCCATTTATAATTTCCACGTAAACTAAACTTTTTCCACATTAGAATTTTTATGGTTCTATTTACTCTCTTCACGACACTAGCTTTCATGTTTGAGTAAGTATTGTAGTGATTTATGTTAAATTTAACCATTAAATTTTTAAAATTTGTATTAAAAACTATTTTCTCATATCAGTTTGTAGATTTTTCGGTTTATATTTTGCTCTCTGTAATATTTTTTGCATCGCCAAAGTAACGTCATTTGCAGACTTTGATTTAAGTGGTTCTACGCACACAAATTTTGAAAACACATTGATAACTACAAGAATGTATCTGTATCCTTTATTTGATTTCCAGTATGGTAACATTTCAACTAAATCACCTTTTGCCATAGATCATTTATTCCTTTTACAATAACCCTTCTTCGTCTATGTTTTTTTCTGCTTGGTCTATGAAGTTCATTAACAACATCTTCTTTAATTCTATTGTTCATGACTGATACTGAACTAAAATTGGACAATGATTAAGTTTCAATAATTATCGGACATTTTATTACTAATTTACCATAAAAAGTTGGTATAGTCACACTATCTTGAGGATGAAAACTAATTGCATCATTCTGGTTGATATATATTCGCTTTCCATATGGAATAGGAATATTGTTTATTTTTAATAAAACCGCATCTTTGGGGTACTCAACTTTGATTATTTCACGTGAAGTAAATGGAAATTTGTATATTAATCTTCCATCTTGAAGTAGTTGATAACTTCTTTTAGAGGCATCATAGGTTCCAATAAAGGGCATAACAATGTTATAAAACAAATTTGTTTTGGCGATGTTGACAACGTTTAAAATTTGAGAAGAAGCATTTATATTTAATTTATTTTTATCTCTATCTAATATATATGACCCAAATTTGTCAATCGACATATTGGCATGAAAGTCCTACGAGGAATAAATATTTTGTTGCAATATAGTGTTTTTATTTAATTACTTTCGCCTCCCTTCTAAAATTGACACAATTTCATTTTGATGACCTGTATGACCCGCTATTTGCGATGATACAAGTAGTTTCCATCTTTCAACTATTTCATTAATATTGTCGAAATATAGTCAATTTTTTTGTTAGATAAGTTTAACATTACTCCACCTTTTTTTGATGACGAGGATCGTGGTCTCTGAGGAGCTCTTAACTTGCTTAAAGTACTGAAACTAGAGATACTTGAAATGCTAGATGCAGAAGATCTTGTAGGTTTAATAATGTTTTTTTCTATTAAATATGGTTTAATTATTGTTATATTTCGGATCTGTGGTTCTTTGAACTTGCTCTTTGGGGTCATAATTTATTTTGTAAGCATTTGTTCGTTTTAATATGTCCATATAATTTTCTACATCATCAGGTTTGTAACCTTTAGGATCTTTAAAAAAAAGTAATTCATACAACTCAGTAGTTTCCTTATAAATTAGATCTTTAAGTTTTAAGTTTTCATCCTTAAACTTAACAGTAGAATCTCCGATTTTCCATTTTTCTAGTGCAGGGTCGTGAACAAAACTATGTGTGTGATCTAGTTCATGACTTCCCTTAATCGACTCATCAACAAATGATATTACGAGTCGGTGATACTTCGAGATACGTATCGTAAACGTCACCTCTTTTACTTAATTCAAGCATTTCATGTCTTATATCTGCTGCTGTGGGTTCAATAAAAAATGATTTGGATGGACGACTGGGTTGAGTACAAGTTGGTTCATCTAAAAACACATCTTCATTATAATTTTGTAAAATGTCTTCATCTTGTAGAAATGATGGAATATCATGAGGAAGATATTTATTATAAATATTCGTTTGTCTTCTTCCTGGTCTTTTTCTTGTAGTTGAAAAACTACGTTTGCCAATTTCTGGAGTTAAAAAAAGTGATCGTGAAGTAAGTTCTCGTTTTACCAAGGGTTCGGTTTTTATTGTTTTAATTAATTCTTGTAAATGTTCAGGTATTGGTTTTAATCCTTTTTCTTGTCGAATTCTACTCTCTGCTAAATCTGATTTTAGTGCTTGATATTTTCGTTTAACAGCTTTTCGAGCTTCTACCAGTTCCTTTGCAACTTTTACATTCATGTTGACTAAAATATGAGTTATAAACTAAAGTCGATTGTAAAGGTTAGATATTATATATGTTTTAAAAATGTATAAAACTGTCAAATCCTTTTCGATATCTCCCAAATTTTAAACAGCAATCCTTATCAATAACTAAAAAATCATAGTTAGATTTCCAACACATTGAACACATTTTTTTAAAAAATTCGAATGACATATCTGAGGTGACATGATCATCATAAACATGTTTTAAATTCGTACCATCTTGTCTAAAAAAAATTAATAAATTTGCATTATCACTAATTAGTTGTTTTGGAATTGAAGAATAGGTTAAAAGCAATCGGTGTTTTTATGTCGTCCAAAGGAAAAGTAATCTCGCATAATACTTTGATTACAGCAAACAATATCATCAAAAATTATTACAGAGTTAGGTTTTACCTCGGCAGGTGATACAATGTCTTCTTCGTTTGTCGACTCAAAATATCTTATTTCTTTAATAGTCTCCATTACGTTTCTTAAAAACTCATATTTCGTTTGGTACAAGGATTTTGAAAAAATATCTACATTCTCAAAACGTAAACCATTTTCTGATATTAAAAGAGCGACAACCACATTGGTGTTTCCTGAACCAGAAGGTCCTACAATTAAAGCTCTTTTCGAACACCCCCCAAATAACTTTCCATGCTTTTTAAAATTATTTAAGTTGACATCATGATTTTTGACTGGCAACGAGAAAGATTGTTTTTCTGACCACATTTTAGGAAAATCAACGTGTATCTGAGAAATATCTTCAGGTTTTTCATTTAAATATATAACCTCAATTAAGCTTCAGTATATATAAAATGGGAAGACGAAGTAGATGTAAACATATTAGGAGGTTAAAGCTGATGACGAGAGGTGGTTCGTTAAACACTTTAATTAACAAGTTACCATTCGAATTACACATTTCATCATACAATTATTGTGGTCCAGGAACCAAACTAGGTAAACGGCTTGTTAGAGGAGATAAGAGCAAAAATCCTTTAGAGGAAGCTAGTAAACAACACGATATTGCTTACTATACATTTTCTGATTTAAAACATCGCAACGAAACGGATCAGGTATTGGCATCAAGGGCATTTGAAAGATTCAAGTCACCTGAGGCACCAATCGGTGAAAAGATTGTTGCTTAAGGAATAACTGGAATTATGAAAGCTAAATCAAGATTGGGAATGAGGTTACGAAAAGGAAGGGGAATACAGTTAAAAAAAAGGAAAAAAGGTTCAAGCAAAAAAATTTTTTTTCACTCTGCAGTTCAAAAAGCCAAGAAAGGAATAATCGGAAAAAAATATAAAAATTTACGTGTTGCAGCTCAAGATGCGTTGTCTTTAATCAGCAATTATAAAGGAAAAGTAAAAAATCCCACAAATCGAATTATCCCAATTCCAAAATCCGGCGGAGTTTTACAATGAATCCCTCTTTTTGCAGGATTATCTGCTTTAGGAGCACTTAGTAGTGGTGCTGCTGGACTTGCTTCAGCCGTAATTCGGCGAGGAGCGCTAAAAATAAACTTGAAGAACAAAAAAGACATAATAAAGTTATGGAGCAATTATCTATTGGAAAAGGTTTATTTTTGCGTCCTTATAAACAATAGGGATTTCTTTTCATTTATTTGCAAATAATAATACTGTACAATCGGTAATTAAGTCTTCTACAAATATCACATTTAAAGAGGGTAGTATAGGCAAAATTTTAGGATTCAAAGATCAGGTTTTCAGAGGTGATGGAAAGAGTAAACATTCAGATGTTCCTGCAGAAATTATAAAAGTTAATTCACTATGTATCGACTGCAGTATTGCTGAAGGTTCCTACTTGAACGGAAGACCCGTTCATATTATTCATCAATTTTTTCCAAACGTCTCTCCTGGATTTAAAATAATTGAAAGTCCACAAAATATTATATATTTTCCTGTAACCGTGAAAGTGATAGACAAAATTACTGTAAGAATAGTAGATCAAAACGGGAAATAGTGAATTTCCGGGACGAAACAGTTACACTTAGCCTGCACCTTAAAAAACTAGATTAAAAATGGTTATATTATACAACAGAAATTTTAGTATTCCAAATAAAATTGTTCAAAAAACATATAATAGGCATAAATTAGTCAAGAAAAACATTAGTAGACGTGTTAACGTTAAAGAGCTAACAACTGCAAATAAAAAGTTTCTGGAGTCTCTAGGACTTAAACTTTTAATATGAATATACTTAAAGTTACAGAAAAGCTTTTAATTGATAATTCCATCACTCATTCGGAAATTCATTCTTATGAACCTTATTTACCCAACAAATTAGGAAATAATGATGAGATAATAATTCCCGTCCATGAAATTGAAAAATACACCCTTCCTTGTGAGAGTTTTCTTTACAGAGAAGGAAAGTGAGAGGACGAAACAATTTCTAAAACGTTGAGTTTAATAAATAATGGAATTGCCTTTCTTTTTAAAGAAATAAGATACCAATTAAATGGTGTTACTATAGATTCGGTTAGAAATGTTGGTATCACATCAACTCTAAAAGGTTATCTTTCATTTAATGAAAACGAGTCAGCTAAATAACGAAATGCAGGCTGGCATCCTGTTAAAACTCTTCAAACAGGTGCGACCACGACAACAACTGTATCTATCGTCGATGAAAAAACAGGATTTTTTAATGTTTGCATACCCCTTAAAACTTTAATGGGATTCTTCGAAGACTATAAAAAAGTAATACTAAATTCGAAACAAGAGCTCATACTTGTTAGGGATAATACCGATAACAATGCCATTTCAACCACAGATGACAAGGAAAATCCAAAAATTACTCTTAACAAATTTACATGGAATATACCTCATATATCAGTAGGAATTCCTCAAGAACTATCACTAACAAAAATTATAGACAAAAATACTGATATAATAATAGCGTTTAGAAGCTGGGAATTAATTGACTATCCAGAACTATTAAAAACTGCATTTCAACAAGAAAAATGGAATAAGAAAAAGAGCAATATGAGTGAATTTAATGACATAGACTTAAGGAACATCAAAGTATTCTTAAATTCTGAAAGGTATCCTTATAACGATCTCATACTAGATATGAGTAAAAATAAATTCGCTATCTTGTATGAAATGTATTCCAATTTCCGCAATACTTATTATGGAAAAACAGAAGAACCATTATTTGATCCGCTCATATTCAAGGAGAAGGCCCCCATTGCATACATTAATTGTTCTCATCAAAAAGAATCTTTGCAAGCAGGACCTATTGTAATGAGAGTAGAATTTGAACTAAATAAAGACATAGAAAAAGACACAACAACATATTGTCTAATATTACATGATAAAGTTTTTAGTTACAATCCACTTACTAAAATTGTAAAGCAACTGTAAATTAGCTACGCATGCGGGATTTTTACCACAAAATTAAATTTAATTCCTAAATATAACTATAAATATATAACTATAAACTAACAAATAACAAAAGAGTCAGTTGTTACTAGACGTTTTACAAGAAAACGTGACTAACTGATAATGTCACTTCGAGTAAGAGAGATAGAAACTTTTATCAGAAAATTAAGAAAACTCAAGAAGGATATTGAAGATTACTCCAAAAAAACATTTATTTTTAGGAAATTTTCAAAATTAAAAATATGAGGCTAGTATTAGACATTCAAGGTTTTAAGGACGAAAAAAATAAATTTATACCTAATGAATTGGCAGCTTACGATGGAGATAAAATAAATCACTATATTTTTAAACAACCTTTTCCTTTAAACTTTCTTTCGCCTGAACGACATAAGCAAGCTATTTGGTTAATGAAAAATTATCATTGTATATACTGGAATTCTGGACATACCCCACTGCATCAATTTTCAAATATAATCAAAGAATTGACGGCGGATACTGAATTTGTTTACGTCAAGGGGAAAAAAAAGCTGAATGTATAAGAAAATATTCTAAAAAACCAATTATTGAGTTAGATGAATAACCAGTTTTAATGGCATCCAAACCAAAATGTTTTTATCACTCTAAATCATTATGTATGTGTGCACTTTCAAACGTTTTATACTTGTTTGATAATTTTTTTGTGAATGAATAAAAATAATATTAGCTTTATGTACTTTGTTTTATTTAAACTTATTATAACATAACTTTAAAATTATATTGTATTTCTAAACTGTCAATATCAGCAAAAAATTGTTTTCCGTTTTTGTTTTCTAAAAAGTTTTTACACACTTGCACTATTTTTTTACAAAATTCAGCATGTTCCAAATATTTGTGACTTTTCATTAAATCTTGAGCATTCACGTTATCATCATCACCAGCAAAAGCTAAATATCTTGAGCAAACTTCTGACATAACAAACTCTTCAAGGACTTCGGTCACTAGTTTTTCCATCACAATTACACAATTTCCTAGACTAAACCTTCTTGAGATATTGACAAGTAAAAATCTCTTTCAGCTTCTGCCGCTGATATTTCTTTCAAGACTGTTGAATTTTGAACCAATTTTTTTAAACTTATGACCTCACTATAAAAGCCTAACTTTATCAGTTCACGCACAAATCAAATTTTTTTAAATAGTCAACACACAACGATACTGCCTTTGAATAATCTTCTAGAAGTTCGGAATAAAATGAAGAAAAAGATGGTCGACTTCTCATCTGATGCTCATTAACTTCATATAGTAATTTGCTAAATTCACTATGCAATTCTTGAATTGTTGATGTCAATTCGTTATTTTCAGTACTAAATGCCATGTTAACACTGAGCTTAAGTGGTGATTCTTTATGTTTAATGTTTCCGCTAAGCTACTATTTTAACAGAGGGGATAACCTTCTGCGGCGAGGCTAAGTTAACGAAGTAGTTTCAATAATTTCCAATATTAGGGAAGAGGAGGAGGAGTAGATGCACAATGAGGAGGAGGGGTAGATGCATAATGAGGAGGAGGAGGAATAGATATAATTTTAAAATGACAGGGAGGAGGAGGAGTAGATGCATAATGAGGGGGAGGAGGCGCTTCTCTCCTTAAATAACTACTAGTTGATTAAAAAATGCATAAATAACATGGGATCAATTCCTTACCATTTTTGAGAAAAACCACCTTAAAGTCGTATTTGTTTTATTAATTTTTAAGCACATCATTAACACATTTATTAATTTTATTATTTAAAACAATTAATTAAATGATTTTCTACACAATGTCTACAAATTTTTTTCTTAGTAAAATATCTGAACGACCTAAATTTAAAAAATAAAAAACGAATAAATTGTTTTATTTTACTGTAGAGAAACGAGCCGGCTTTAACGAACATAACAATTCACAAACATATCAGTTGCAATTGTCTTGTTTTTTAGTTCTTTCACCTTAATTATTTGCCGTATGAGGCAATTCCATACCGTTTTAATACGTTGTCGAGACTTAAAAACTCTTTAAAAATGTATACGAATATTAAATATGCAGACATGTTACTTATTTATGAAGAGGGAAGACAGAATGCTCATTTGGCGTCCCAAACATACCGGGAAAGATATCCTGACAGGAGGTGGCCTAATGACAAAACATTTGTAGCGGCGGTTTTACAAAGAGTTGGCGATACGGGAAGTGTAAACATCCGTCAACCTAATCGGGGGCCTGAAACATATTTTAGGCCTAGTGGAGGCAAACCCTGGTTGAAGCACTAGGGAAATCTGGCAACAGGTTGGATTTTCTAATTGGACCATTCATCATACCCTTCGTGAAAACCTTCTGTACCCTTATCATGTACAGCGAATGCAGGCTTTGACTTTAGAGGACTTATTCCGAAGAAGAGAATTTTGCTGGTGATTTCTTTGAAAAAACCAAAATCACGAAAATTTTACTTTAAACATTCTGACAACCGATACATGTTATTTTACGACAGATGGAATTTTAATTTATCATAACATTCATACCTGTGCTCAAGAAAATCCACACACGATTCAACAAGGCCGATTTCAATACCGGTTTTCAATAAATATTGGGGCTGGAATAATCCACAACTGGTTAATCGGACTTTTTGAGCTACCGAGGCGTTTAACAGGAGAGGCATACCTCCAATATTTAACTAATGACTTGCCCACTCTTTTAGAAAATATTTCTTTAGCTCAGCGAGCCAGTGTCTGGTTTCTTCATGATGGAGCTCCTGCCCACATTCATAGCAATGTCTTACAACATCTGTTTAGATACTGGCGGTAGTCATTTTCAGCATTTACTTTAAGTTTTTAAAATACTTTTGTTAATATGTGAATTACGTACCTAGTGCTATAAGTGAATATGCTTGGTAAGTTCTTATTCTTGATTAATTTTTGGAAACTAATAAACTTAGTTAGGGTTACGGGGTAGTTAAAAGCTATACACATAAATAATCTAAAAACTTTTAATAACAGGTTTTTACTATTTTTTTATACACGCCGATATTATGCTAACAAACCACAATTTATTAACAAATTAGTTAATACATTCCAAAAGAATAATCAAAAAGAAATAATTGAATCGTTTTTAAACCTACAGGTTTTTTTATACTTACATATACATACGACCGCCAAATCTTTTAGACCGATAAGCCTGACATCCTTCCTAATGAAAGCATTGGAAAGGATCATTGACAGGCATCTAATGGAGGGAGCACTAGCAGTCTCACCGATTCATGCTAATCAGCATGCATATAGGCGAGGGCGATCAACGGAGTCGGCTCTCTACAGTATGGTTCAAAGGATTGAGAAGGCTTTACAATTTAAGGAAGCAGCTTTAGCTGTGTTTTTCGATGTTGAAGGAGCGTTTGATAGAGCACGAACAAACGTCATCTGCAACTCGTTCGCAGCCAGGAGCGTTAAAACGAATCTGGTGCGTTGGGTTAGAAGTGCACTGCAAGAGCGCGGCGTCTAAGCGAGTCAGGGCGGGTACCAGATAGACATCGGGGTGCGAAGCGGATGCCCTCAAGGCAGCTGTCTCTCCCCGCACCTATGGTGTCTAGTCATGGACGGTCTACTCAACAGACTCGTGGAGGCCGGCTTCTATGCACACGCTTATGCGGATGATGGATTGATTCTAATATCAGGCAAGTACCTGGACATCATCTGCGAGAGAATGCAGATGGCCTGTAATATATTGGAGGCATGATGTAATGAGGTAGGTCTCACGGTTAATCCGCGGAAGATTGAGATGATCCTCTTTACATGGAGAAGGAATTTAGGAGATTTTCGACCCCCAAAATTGTATGGTCAACAACTGACCTTGGCAAAAGAGGTTAAATACCTGGGGGTCACAGGAGATGCAAAGCTGAGCTGGAAGACTCATGTCGATAGGCATATAAGGAAGTCAATAGCGACCTTCTGGCAGCTCCGTAGAGCGGTAGGCACAACCTGGGGGCTAAGTCCTAGGGTCATGCACTGGCTGTATCAAGCAGTCATAAGACCCAGGATATCATACGGCTCAATAGTATGGTGGCCCTCGGTGGAGACGAAAACCATTCGTTCCAGTCTTGCAAAAGTCCAGAGACTGGCTAGCCTAGCGATAACTGGAGCAATGAGGACCACGCCGTCAACAGCATTGGATGTCTTACTAGGGCTGCCATCGTTGTCGACTTTCATTAAGAAAGAGGCTATGGCAGCGCACTTGCGAATGGGAGACGCAGGAGCTTGGCATACCAAAGGTGAGGTTGTGGGTCATGCAAGGATCTCCCACATTGTGGAAAGAGACATCCCTTTATCTACCTACAGAGTAGCACGACCCTCAGGCAGACTAAGATGGCATAAGGGTTATAGTATTTCAATCCCCGAAAGAGAGGACTGGGAGAGAAACAGGCTGGAGTTCTCCAGAGAGGCAATTGTTTGCTATACGGATGGTTCACGTATGACACAGTTGCAATCTTATGGTGCTGGAGTTTATATTGAGGCTACACAAACCGGGTCCACCTTCCCTTTGGGGAAGTTTTCAACGGTCTTTCAGGCTGAGGTATATGCCATTCTAATGGCAATAACGATGAAGGAAGTCATAGAGGGGGCAGAGAGAGAGATTGTTATATGCTCAGACAGTCAAGCAGCACTTAAGGCGCTCGACTCACCCACGGCGGGATCAATTTTGGTTCAGGAATGCGGTGACAGGCTAGAGCAGTTGGCGCGACGTAGAAGAGTGAAGTTGGTTTGGGTGCCAGGACACTGTGGGATTGAGGGTAACGAGAGGGCAGATGAGTTTGCTAGACTCGGCGCCACCAGCCCATATGTAGGACCAGAACCAGCTTTAGGCATCACTAGGCAGCAGATAAGGACAGCACTCGGCGAATGGGCACAACATGAACTTCAACGTGAATGGGGCCAGTCCGGGGTCGGGAGGCAAGCTAAAGACTTCATTGTGAAGCCCGATAAGGGCCGAACAGAGTGGTTACTAGCCCGAGACAGGAAAGCTCTAAATTCCATTGTAGGAATAGTAACGGGGCACTGTCGATTGAGGAGACACCTCTTTATGTTAGGCATTGAGGAAGATTCTATCTGCATGGAGTGTCAGGAAGAGGAGGAAACTCCGCTTTACTTCCTGTGCAGATGTGAAACGCGAGCGAGACTGCGACGAGATATTTTCGGCACTACGGTCTTGCATAGGGACGAAGTTAAGGATCTTGCATGGAAGGATATACAGACTTACATAGTAAGGACAGGCAGATTCAAGGATGTACAACTGGTGGCGGGTGGTGGTTGAGGGAGGAGCTGGGGTAGACTGAAAGAGCCTTATAGGCCTACCAGTCAGGTCTCTAGACCTCCCCCTAACTACTACTACTACTACTACCACTACTTGTCATCACATTGATGTCGAAGCAAATAGCAATGTTGCCATGTTGTCTTGGAAGTAGTTGAAACCTTATCTAAAATTAAATTGCTCGAAAACTCTTTCTAATTTACCGATGGTTTATAAGAATATTTTGTTTAAAATCGTTCATACTTCCTTAGGTTAAAATATTTGTAGTAAAACGCATGGGTAAATTCGAAAGGGTTTTCGAGCAATTTAATTTTCAAATGTTTAATTTTGGAGATTTCAACTAATTCCAAGACAACATGGCACCATTGCTATTTGCTTGGACATCAATGTGATGACAATCTCATCACCTGTGTTTTGTCAACAAAGAAGTATAAAAAACCTGTAGGTTTGAAAACGATTCAATTATTTTATTTTGATTATTTTTTTGGAATGTATCAACTAATTTTTTAATTAATTGTGGTTTGTTAGCATAATATCGTCGTGTATAGAAAAATAGTAAAAACCTGTCATTAAAACTTTTTAGATTCTTTATTTGTATAGTTTTTAACTGCGCAACCCTAATTAAGTCTATTCGTTTCCAAAAATTAATAAAGAATAAGAACTTATCAAGCATATTAATTTATAGAAGTAGGTAGGTAATTCACACACTAACAAAAGTATTTTAAAAACTTAAAGTAAAAGCTGAAAATGACTACCGCCACTATTTAAACAGATGTAACACATTGCTATGAACGTGGGCGGGAGCTCCACCATGACGAAACCAGACACTGGTTCGCTGTTTGTTCGAGTTTTATTGATGAAAATAAATATATTGTTTATTGTTAATCAAAACCACACCATGAAAAAATGATGTTAGCGTATTTGCTTGCATTCTAACTTTGAAGTGAAAATATTTTGACTGTTTTTTTTTGTTTATTATAAAGCATTTGTTTATCACAGGATAATTTCTATTTAATGGAATAATGGAGATTGAATATTGAAAAAAAAATATTGTTGAAAAGCCCAGGAAGAGCTTATTGCTTGTTTGCATTGAGATGGTTTTTAACTTTCTACTTTTAAAGTGGGTATGTTTATTTTAGAATAGTGTGAATATGGTATAAAGTTGCAACCATTTCAGTTTTTGGACTCTTACACTCAGATAATTTTATTTGTTAGTATATAGGATTGAGTCCCCATTTGTTATTAATGTGGATGTTGTCCCCTACCCAAAGATAAAAGAAAGTTTTTCACAAAAGACCATATAAAAATCCACAAAAGCCTTGAAGCTTGAACATATATCTTTTAACTAATTTGTTTTCTGAGCTTTTTGAGACACATAATTTCAACTTTTTTTTTAAGTTTTTTTAGTGTTTAATTTTCTATCCTGATCCTAAGCAAATACCTATCTAAAAATCAGTTTTTTGATAGGTGATTAGTGTTTTATAAGATTGTTAATGATTTTCCCTAAACTTGCTCTTCATGCAGGTACTTTATTGATTATTATTTGTTTTAGGACCAATGCAAGTCTTCTTTATGTTTGATGTAGGTATCGTAGACAAGGCTTAGGAAGCTAGTTCTGCTCATATATGCATTGCAGATAGTAGTAACGTGTATATTATAGTCATACTTGAGTACTCTTTGTTGCCCTGTTTGCATAGGAAGAAAGAAAAGACTTTAGTTAATTGTATTGATCCGAGTGTCATATAGCCCCAATTACAGCCGATTCCATCAATGTAATAATTGGGCCTCTTTGTTATATGGAAGCTTCAAATTCTGCACCTTTAAATTTACTAAATATGCTTGTCACATAAAGTGGTTCATTTATAATTACTGTAGCTGAGAAAGTGTGTAGTTTGAGAATTAAAAAAGATGCACCATATTATGATAAATGTAGTGTCAACTTTATTTTTAATTCTTTGTTGAATAATTTTTTTATTGCTTTATAGTATATCACATAGGTATTTTGTATACCGATTAAAGATATATAGCTAAAGTGGATTAGGAATTTGAATAATTTTTCCCCATATTTTAAAAATATTAACTGTGGCTTATATATTTTCTCCAGTTGGTATACACAATTTAGTAATAAGTTAATTTAGTAAGTATGCCAGATATCGCACATCACACTTTCAATTTTTTTTAAATCTAAGTATGGTTTAAGAAAAAGTTAGGTAGATGATATAAATGACAAAAGTCTTTCGAAGATACCCTCAATTAATTTCATGCCTTTAGATTCTTAAGTTTATTAACTGATATAAAGTGGTTTAGATCTTGTAAATTATCTTATCAATTAACTTTTAAAATATAAACTTTTTTAGCCTAATCTTATAGAATTTCCTAAAAATATTACATCTTATTTACTTTATTTTTTACTTTACCATGCGTATTGTTAAAAAAAATTATGATATACTGACTTTGACATAATATCATTATTTGTAAAAATAAACTCATAATAAATGGTGCCAATGATATATAACCAAATCCCATTGGAATTTAAGAACAAGGCTTATTGTATATAATTATACAAAAATCTTGAATACTTCAAAATGAAGTAAGCATTTTATGATTTAACTTTTTTGTTGAAAGAGGTAGAAAAAATCAGAAGTTGTAGATTTTTAATCCATTGTTTTCTATGTATACTGGGTGTTTTTCGGAAAAGCATGACAATTTTTTTTGATTTGATGGTACACCCTGTATATGTCCATGAAATGGGTCTCTTCTTGCTAATTATAATTATATTAGGTTTGACACGTTTATCGTGAAACACAACTGAGGAAATTGACAATATACCTATTATAAGAGATGTTAGAGAAAACATAACACCGATATGAATAACTTGCCTCTTATGACATGGTTTTTCTCAATTGTCTTTAAAGGTAAAGGTATCAAACCTAACATATTTATGATTAGCAAAAAGATGCCTATTTAATGGACATATAATAACATGGGTGTCCCCTAAAAAAATAGAGGGATCAATTTATAATCAATATTCTTGTACATTATTAGATGATAATTGATCATTTTAGGTGATAAAAATACTATTTGTTTTCCTGTCATTATTATTATATTTTATTGTTGGTAAAAGTATTTCTGATACAACCTGTCTTCAATTTTAATTGTCACAGTTTTAATATGATAATTTTAAAATGATGCACATACAGATATAGACCATGGTATATTGAGTATATTATATTATTATCCTTTATTTAGCATTTTGCTAGTTTACAAATTCACAATGTTTGTATTTAATATATTGTTATATAAATAAAAAACAATTTTACAAAAGAAAATACACTTAATATTCACAAACAGAACAAAACATAGAAAAATAGTTAAGTAATGAAACTTAAAATATTTAATACAGTCAGGTAATAAAACTAGAAGTAAAATATAAGTTTAACTCAAAAAGAAAAAATTAAGTGCTAAAATAAATATAATATATAATAACTAGGAATAAACCCCTCTTTTTGACTAAATATGATAGGTGGTTTTTGAAGCTAGATTAAAGGTGTGGACAAACTATTTTTAACGAATTGAAGAAGTAATCAAAATAACTGGCTTCTTAAAGCTAAAGAAGCAAGCTTTCAAATTCTGAAAAGATTAACAAGATAGATTGTCTTGTTTTTAAAATACAGACAACTGTATTTTTGCTGTGATAACTTTAATTAAGTTTATGTAGAGTTTGTATGAATTTTTTTCTGAGTCCAGTCTGAAGTTAGCCTAACTCTGGATGTAATAATAATAGCTATATTTTAAAAAATGATATACTTTAAATCATTTTGTGTATTTAATCACAATATTTCTGAAAGTTATACATCTGTGTAAGTTTCTAATTATTGTGAGACATTTTAACACAATCCCTCAGGCTATGCTACTGGACATTGTGGATAGCTATATGATGTGGAGGATCGGTGTAGAACGTTTTCAAAATATATCTAATTATTTTAAAGTAGGAGGAGCTTTGAGTTAGCCTGAAGAAATCAAAATTGGAGTACCATCAGGTACAGTGCTGAGTCCTGTGCTTTTTAACATGTATATCCAACACTCTTTGTAATCTTGGCACAAGAGGGTAAAGTGGTTGCCTATGCTGATGACTCCATTTTGATTTTCCCCAGTAATACATGGGAAGAAGTGCAGGATTTATTAATTAAGGACATGAATAAGGTTAAATGGTTTTTGGATAATTTTAAACTGGCTCCTAATGTAAAGAAAACTAATTTATTCAATTACATCAATTAATCATCCAAATTTTAATTAAATTAGCATAGATCATTTGAGTGTACTGTTACAGCTAAGAAATAAAGCAAAAAATAATAAAAAGTTTAAAGAAATAAAAAGTTTTAAGAAGTAAAAGTCTATTCATAAATAAGTCAGACACATTGTAATGGCATAAATAAAACCTACTTGACAAAATGGTGAATGACAGCTTACATAGCTTATGTTCAGAATAAATCTAAAACTAAGATTATATTAAACATAAACTTTATTTAAAACACATTACAGTAAATATTATCTTCATATGATGTAATCAGTTTTCTTAACTCACAAAGGGGTTGTTTTCACTTGCCTCGCCCCTGGCAGTAACTGAATCGGTGTAGTTGGTAAGAACGCCAGATTTTAATCAATGACACAGTCCAAGATGATATCATTTTCTTACTTTCTAGAGCTTATATCTTGTTGGTTATCTTATTACATAATGGTCGTCTCTGGGCGTACTAAAAATAAAGAGAATTCGTAATTACTTTCAAAAACATTAACACTCTTATTAAAAAAAAGAAACGAATGAAATAGATATGGCACTACTTAGAAAAATAACCAGGTACTGGTGAACTTATGCTATTTGAATTTTAAAAAGAAAACGAAAAAATAAAACTACATAATATATTTAAATAATGAGTCCATATAATTTCAAAAAAATTGATCATACTAAATGCTTATTTGTGGAAGTATATTCTAGCTTTATATTAGGCATGTTATAAATATATTAGAAGTTGTGAGATCTATGCATTTTTACATGCCGATAAAACTATAAATTCTATGAATGTCAGTTTTTAAATATTTACAAAAAATGGTGGATCTACAGGCATTTCCTTTATTTTGTTTAGCTGGCCATGTCGCAAATTTTAATGCAATTTTTAACAGAATTCAAAAAAGGAGGTTATCAACTTTGCCCTATGCATTTTTTTTAAGTATGTACAACGATTACTCTGCGATGGTTTCAACAATTTGGATGAAATTTTCATGGAATATTCGGAATATTGCTTGAGTGGTCCCACAGTCAGCATATTGTAAAAAAGTATAACGCTATATTAAATATTTATTCGTCGTAATAAAAGCGTTATTTATTAAATATGACTTTTAAAATAAAACTCATATATATAGGTTAGAATGTATTTGTTTATGAGGGAATATCCGTTTTTTCTTTCTTTTTACGATTTTGTAAATTAAAGGTTTTCAACATTTATGAGAGTGAGGCAGAAAATGTGTTCGTTAGTCGATTTTTTTTGTTGTATTTCTACGTAGTTAATTAGTTTTTTGATATTGAGTGATTGCATACACCTTTTTTTTTTTATACACATACACATATATAAATATATATTTTTTGGTTTGAATAATTTTAAATAATGAAGTTGGGACACCTAAATATTCAATCAATGTTTACTAGTTTCAATGATTTTAAATACATTTTGGAGAGTCAAAATTTTGATATAATGCTACTTTCTGAAACATGGCTGCATAATGGTGTTGATTCCGATGCATTTTCAGTACCAGGTTATCGGTTTTATCGGCGGGATCGACAAAGCCGAGGAAGAGATGTGGCCGCCTACCTCAAGGGAACATATACCCCTGAGTTTTTTCAGTTTGATTTTCCAGTTAATTAATCACTTGAGTACTTGATTTTTAAAATTAAAGTTAAAAATAAATATACAGCAATTGGTGTATTTTACTGTCTACCTAAAACAAACATTAATAATTGTATTGAAGATTTTGGTAATATTTTGTCCAGTGTTGCCGCTTCTGTTGATGAGGTCATTATAATGGGGATTTTAATATTGACCTTTTTAATTTAAGTAATCCATTGCTGTCTTGTTTTGAAAGTTATAATATATATATAATGAGCCTACTAGAATATCTACGCTACTTGACCCAATTTTTGTTTCAGATAAAGAATTTGTTTCAAGCCATGGTACGATCTTTGCGGATAATATATCCGACCACAGAATGGTTTATTGCAGTTTAACTATAAATAAAGTCCGTGTTCTACCTAAAATTATTAAATTTCGGTCTTATAAATCTTTTAACTGTCACAATTTGTGTCAAGACTTGAACCATTTGGAATGGAATAATATTGTTTATGTAAATAGAATACATGACAAAATTAATTTATTTAATAACCTTATTTTAGATTTGTTTAACCGTCATGCCCCAATTAAAGAAGTTCGAATAACAAAGCCTAAAGCACCGTGGCTTACTGAAAACCTTAAATTATACATGAAACAGAGGGATAGGGCTTTACAGACTTTTAAAAGAACGAGTGATCCAGATGATTGGGTAGCTTATAAAAGGTTAAGAAATTTCACACTATCGGTAGTGAGACGTGAAAAAAAAAGGTATCTTGATTCACTGTCTGCTGATCAAAACCACTGTAAAATTTGGAGGGCATTAAAAGATTTAAATGTCTGCAATAAAAACAATAAAACCATCCCCGAAAATTTGCAAAATCCCAATTTAATTAGTGATTATTTCGGACCTTTTTTGCAGAATGTATTAAATTGTGATAATAAAATTGAATTCTATAGTAATAATCTTTTTAAATAATATCAGTTTTTCTTTTAAGTTGAAGAGGTACATTTAGTGTTGAAAAATATTAAAAATGATGCTGCGGGTGTAGATAGCATTAAGGCATCTATGCTGCAATATTGCAGCCCTTTTATTAATATATATCTTGTTCATATTATTAATCTCTGAATAGAAAATGGCTACTTTCCTGACCAATGGAAGGTCGCAATTGGTAAACCAATACCGAAAACATCATGTCCATCCGAAGTCAGTGATTTAAGGATTATTAGCATTTTACAAACCCTCTCTAAAATTTTTGAAAAAATTTTGTACAACCAACTGTATACTTTTGTCTTATTTAATAAAATTTTACTAGATTTTCAATGTGGTTTTAGAAAAAAATTTAGTACTTCGATGGCTTTATCTACCGTAATAGATGACGTTTTATGAGCTTGGGATCAGCAGAAATGTACCGTGCTAATACTTCTTGATTTCTTTGATCCATCAACCAAAAACTTCTTTGTTCCAAATTAAAATATTATGGCTTTGATGAGGCATCCCTTAATCTTATTAATTCTTATTTTGAAAACAGGTTTTAAAAGATATATTCTCTCTGGAGTGCTTCAAGGATCAATATTGGGCCCTTTACTATTTCTTATTTATACAGCTGACATTCTGAAATCTACAAAATATTGCCAAACACAAGCGTATGCTGATGATACTCAGCTTTACTATTCTTTTAATATTCAGGATTCCCTACAAGCATCAGATTTAATTAATTATGATTTAAACAATTTAAAAATAATGTCGTCCGAGCAACGCTTACAATTAAATCCCACAAAATCTTTAGCTATGTAAATACCTTAAAAGAAGGGTTTAATGTTGCTCTGGATGGTACGACACTACCTATAGTTGAGTCAGCAAAGAATCTTGGAATTATTATAGACTCAAATTTAAGATTTAAAGAACATATTAAAAATTTCACGCAAAAATCATTTTTAGCTTTAAAACTTTTGTACAGTAACAGACACATCCTAAATTTACGCTTACGCAAAAATCTGTGCGAATCCTTAGTTTTATCCAACTTTAATTACTGTGATTTTATTTATGGTAACTGTATTGATATTTTGGATAAAAATAGGATCCAGAAGGTTCAAAATTCCTGTTGCAGGTTCATTTTTGGACCCAGAAAGTTTGACCATATATCACATACATTTGAACAACTTAAATGGTTAAAAATGGACAATCGCAGACTTCATCATATGGCTACTTTTGTATTAAATATTTTAAATAAACCTGATGCATCTATTCAACTAAAAAATAAATTGGTACCTCATAATAATATTCATGACAGGACTCGTTTTATCAATCATTTAATTATGCCTCACCATCGTTCAGCCATGTTTCAGAGGTCATTTACGTATAATGCCGTTAAAACATATAACTATTTGCAACATAACCTTATCTCAATTAATGTAACTCAGTTCAAAAAACAATTTAAAATTTTTTTATTGACACTTCAAAGTACTTAAAGTCTTTAGTGTCACAATTTCAAGTTTCTCCATAATTTTCTTATATTTTAAATTATAACTATGCAATTACTTGTGAATTATTTAGGATATATTAATTCTATCTATATTTGTTATATATTAGATTGTCTTTTATTTATATACTTATACATTTTCTGCATTACTTTTGAGGTTAAGTAGAGTAGCCGACTTGTGCTAGACTTCACCTCATTGTGGTGCTACTTTTTTTTTGAATATTGTTACACTGTCTATGTAAATATGCATTTCTGTAATATAAAGGCGATTATTTATTTATTTATTTATATAAATGGAATTAAAAAAGATTAAATAAAAAATATATAAAAAAATAAAACCTACTTCAAAAATGCACCTAAAATTGGAAAATAATATTATATTCGATCTGGAAAATTTTAGTCACCAAACGAATAGAGATGGTAATGTAGACTCTTTCAGTGGGGTTAACAGGCATGAAGGAAAATAAATCGATAAAAGTATGACAACCTCACCAGTGTGTCCAACTTATTAAAATACTGTAGAACAGCTGATCGGTGAATATTGTATCGGTTGCCGGATACATAAGAATTGCTAACTTTAACACCCCCGACCAATTCTACAATCATATCTTCATATCTTAGACAAAATACAAATGTTTAAAGTAATACAAAAGGTTAGTATACTTGCAACAGTACAAAAGAGGTAAGCATACCCACAACATAACAATACAAAAGGTAAGTATCAAAAACAGGTAAGTATTGTTAACATAATATAAACAGTAAGCATTATAAACAAAACTTAAAATTAGCATTCACAAATACCCAACTTTTCACGAAAATATTTAAATTTCACATGGCATAAAGCTTTCGTACAAATATCCGCTATTTGTTCAGAAGAAGGTACATAATTTAGAATAATATCACCTTTGCTTACACAGTCTTTTATATAATGATACTTAACATCAATGTGCTTCGTTCTCTTAGTTTCAAGAGTGCTTGCCATTTTTATGCAAGACTGATTGTCTTCATAAATTTTTATTGGATAAACATCATTATTTAAAAGTTCTTTTAAAATATGTGATAGAAAAATACATTCTGTGGTACATAAAGAAAGTGCTACATACTCTGCTTCTGCGCTAGACAATGCAACAGTTGTTTGTTTCTTTGTCTTCCAGAACACCACATTTTCATGAACTTTAATTACAAATCCGGTAATACTCTTTCTGTCTGTATTATCATTGGCAAAATCTGAATCTACATAAGCAGATAGTATTTGACAATCTGTATTATTTTTAGATTTGACATATTTTAAACCAAATGTTTCAGTTCTTTTTAAATATCTTAGAACATTTTTCAGATCTTTCCAATGTGAATCAGTATAGCATGTTTGAAACTGACTAAAGTAACTAACTGTATAGCTTAAATCTGGCCTTGAACCAAGCATTAAATACATAAAGTGTCCTATTAATTCCTTATATGGATACTGCTTTACACAAGATACATTATCAGATTCAACAATGCTTTGTTTTGGTTGTATTGGTACATTAGTCGGTTTACATTCTGACATGTTAAACACTCTCAAAATTCTTTGAATTAAACATTTCTGATGAATAATTAAATAATCATTACCTTTAACAATATTCAAACCTAGAAATTGCAAGTGTTTATCATTTGTCATATCCTTCATTTCAAAATTGGTTGACAATAACATTTTGATATTTTTAAGTTCTGACAAAGACCTTGAAATCAAAATTAAATCATCTACATGAATTAACAGGTAAGTATCTATATTATAATATAAACAAGGATCGGCTTGTGAACGTTTAAAACCAATTTCTAACAACATATTATTTAAACGATCATACCAACATTTGGGAGATTGTTTCAAACCGTACAATGATTTCTTTAATTTACACACACTGTTTGACGATTTACATTTCACACCTTTAGGAATGAACATATACACTGGCTTTTTCAAAGAACCATTCAAAAACGCGCACTTCACATCTAACTGGTGTATATAGAGGTCGTTTTGAACACTGAGAGATAAAAGTACCTTGAGGGTTAACATTCTGGCTACTGGAGAGTAGATTTCCTCCTGTATGTCGGACTGTAAAAAGCCTCTAGCTACAAGTCTAGCTTTCTTTGCCGTTTTACCACCAACTTCCTTTTCTTTGAAGATCCACTTTGAGTCTATGATTTCTTCTCCTTGTGGCATACTGACAATATCCCAAGTGTCATTTTTCTCTAATGAGGTTAGCTCTTCGTTTATAGCATTGTACCAACCTTTTGTCATGGCTTCTTCAAAATTTTCCGGAACTTTAGAGCTATAATTTCCAACGGATAGGGCAATCATTATATTTTCATCTTGGCACATGTCAAAATCTTCAAATTTCTTAGGTAGCTGTGACTTTCTTTTGCTCTTTCTTACTTCTTTGCCTTGAACTTCTACCTCATGTCTACTGTTATGATTTTCTTCCTCTTGTTCTATCTGATTTTCTCCATTTTCTTGTTCCTCTGTATTTTCTTGACATACTCTTATTTCTGTTGGCTGTCTCTTTGCATCTTTTATACTTTGGGTTTCATCGAACACTATATTTCTGGCCTTTATTATTTCTTGTTTATCTGGATGCCACATCAAGTATCCATTACTGGTGTATCCCACTAAATACAATTTTTCACTATGGGAATCTAACTTAGTTTCTCTTCGCTCCTTTGGGATATGAACATATCCCACACACCCAAAAATACGAATTTTGTCTAATTTTTGTTCTTGGTTATACCAAATTTCAGCTGGTGTTATGTCATTTCGCAAAGTTGACGTTTTTGTGCGGTTATTCAAATATATTGCTGTTTTTACGGCTTCGCCCCATAGAATTTTTTTCATACCTGCATCAAACAAAAGGTATCTGGCTTTATCCATGATTGTTCTATTGAATCTTTCTGCAATACCATTCTGTTGTGGGGTATAAGCTACAGTATATTGAATTTGAATACCTTGATCACTACAAAATTGTTTTCATTTGATGTATATTCTCCACCACTGTCACATCTTAGATATTTTATATTGCTATTAAATTGTGCTTTCACCATAAACACATACTTTTTAAATGCTTTTAACATTTCATGTTTATATTGCACTAGGTAGCATACTGCAAAATGTGAGAAGTGATCTATAAAACTCACCATATACTTCTTATTATCATGTGTACTGGGAGTGACAGGCCCACAAACGTCAGATGAATCAACATCTAAAATGTTCTTTGCTTTTCTATGATCTTCAATCGGCTTAAAAGGCAGTTTTGTCTGTTTACCTTTCAGACAGATTTCACAGACTCCAGAGGATGGGAATCTAGACGAATGACCCATTCTACGATGCATCAAATCTCTGTTGTCTTCAATTGCATTTGCCTGGAAATTATCTGCATAAAATTGCATTTTATAGAAATTTCCTACTACATTCCCTTCAATGACCTTTTTATTTCCTAGTACTGTCAACACTTTTCCATTTTCAAAAGTTACAGAAAATCCTCTTGCCTCAAGTTTCCTTACAGATAGAAGGTTATGTGATAAGTTTTCACATACAAGCACATTTTCTATTTTAAGCCTCTTTCCTTCTGCTGTTTTGAGGTAAAGAGTGCCTTGTTTTTTAGCTGTAACCACTTCACCTAACTTTGCTACATTAATCTGGTGATTTACACTTACAGTGTCTTTCAAAAACTGTTCAACTTTTGATGTTACTAAATGATTGGTAGAACCACTGTCTATTATAAATGAAATTTTATAATTGTCATTATAAGTGTTGGTACTTACATGATCAGATGTCAGAAATACAAATTCATTTCCATCACTGTCTTCTGCCAAATTACACACATTCTTACGTTCACTACTACCAGGTTTCAATTTTGGACACTCTGCCTTCTTATGCCCTCGTACACCACACCCATAACACTTCCATCGAAATTCAGAGCGAAATTCTGACTTTGAATGTTCACTGCTATTTTCTTTCCTTTTTGGTTTTCCCCAAGTTTTCTTTTTGCTACTATAAAATACTTGTGAGGTTTCCATTTCTGCTGATGTTCTGTCCCTATTTTTCATCTGCCTTGCTTCTTCCATTAAGAGTTTGTTTTTCACAAAATCTAATGTTACTGATGAGCTTCCCTGGCAAAATAGTACATCAATCGCAGTCACTACAGCTTGGTATGATTCAGGCATAGCACACAATAACTGGGTTAGGATTTCATTATTGTCCAGCGTGCCTCCACATGCTTTCAATTCTGAGATGGTTTTCTCAAACTCCACTATGAAATTATTCAATGGTTCTGTGCCTTTAAAGGTCATATTTCTAAGTTTTCGTTGCAAATGTACTTGATTAGCAATACCTTGTTTGGTGTAAGTGCCCTTCAACTCTTGCATGATCGCCTTGGCTGTGGTTTTACCCTTTATCATCTCAAGTACACTGTCCGCAAGACACTGAACTATTATATTCCTAGCCTTGACATCTTGCTTGTTAAAGCTTGCTAGTTCTACAGCTTCTGTAGGGGGATCTTTCTCCAACATTTCCAGTACCCCTTGTTGTTCCAGCATCAACTTTAAGCAAAACTCCCAATTTGAGTAATTTGTACCATCAAACTGTTTCACGCTCACCAACTGGTTCTGGAGACTGCCTGCCATTTTTGTACTTCTAGTCAACCACCAAATTGCACGTGCACACGTTACTTACTTTTATCACTATTCCCTCAATTCTTCTGTCACTGGGCCCATAACCTGTAGACTCTTTCAGTGGGGTTAATAGGCATGAAGGAAAATAAATCGATAAAAGTATTCCGTAACTGTTTTATTTCACAAACTGCAATGTTAAAGACGCGATATAAAAAACAACACGAGCTTACATCCATTGACACTTGACAACCTCACCAGTGTGTCCAACTTATTAAAATACTGTAGAACAGCTGATCGGTGAATATTGTATCGGTTGCCGGATACATAAGAATTGCTAACTTTAACAGGTAAAACAAAACACTCATTACACAAATATATTTTTGTGATTAGGTAATTAAGAATAAGTTTGGCTTCGACTTTACAGACACAGGGTTTGGGATTCGCTTCTGGGAAATTTCTTCACAATATCTACTTCAGAAAGAAAGCGTTGTGCTCCAAACAGAATTTTTTATAAAAAAATAGAACCAACTTCAAAAAAAAAACACTAAAAAGTAAAAAATAATATTTTATTCCACTTTGAAAATTTGACTTTATGAAGTCATCTTCAAACTAATTATTAATAACATAATCATAAACAGACATTTATATAATGAGTACCTACATATATGTGGAATAAAATATTATTGTTTACTTTTTAATGTTTTTTTTATAATTTTTTTAATTCATCCTTGTTAGTTTTCTAGTATCTATACAAAGTTTCGAGTTATAAGGCCTAAACTTAGGTTAAAATTTTCGACCCCCTGAGTCCATTGCATATGAAATTTTGTCAGAATCACCATATTAACATGCATATTTTTCCTGACAATATGGCGAACGCGAAAGAATTTTCAATAAATTGCAGAAGTCCAGATGGCACGGCACAAGACTCTATTAGAACATACACATTGCTGAAATGTCAAACACATCTTAAAATAAAGCCTAATAGTTTTATTGCCCTATTCGTTATATTGTCTATGTGTTTGGCAAAAGTAAATTTGGAATTCAATAGCACTCCCAAGTCTTCAACAGTATCAACTTCATCATCAATTCAAGATGCTTTCGTTGTGTATAAATAATGTATTTTTTAAACAATGGAAACTTAATATCTAGAAATAGAGATATCTCCAATAATATCAACACAGGGGTAGGAATGATTTGGTTATGACACTTCACCAAATTTCTTTATTTCATAAGGGTCCTCTAGTCGGATGTATAAAACTATATATATTACCATTAAACATAAAATGTATTTGAAGCATAAAAGTAAACCCAAAAATTCTTATTGAAAGAGAATTCTGTTCCCCAGATGATTATTTTAACTTTTACATACAGATTACATCCTGCTTATGTGTAGAGCCTAATATGAATGAACTGTTCATTTAAATCATTGAAAAACTAGAGAATATCAAAATACCTTACGGTTTTCCGAGGGGTTTTCCAACATCGAAGACACAAGTGTTTAAAATTTTGTATACATTAACAAAATAATATTTTGTTAATGTATACAATAATATAATAATATATATAAATATAAATAAATTTTGTACCAGGCCAAAACTAGGGTAAGCAAGGCCCTGTAATGAGAGCAATAGTTATCTTTTTAAAAATGATGAGTATATGGATCCTCTTCATGTGAAATAAATCTTCAAAGCACTTTATTTGGCTACCTATTTAACAAATTTTTCTAAAAGTTATCTTTGTAAGAAGAAAATATTTTGAAAAGGAAAAATGTCTCATTATAATTACCTCACCAGTTCTATATTTATTCTCAGATGGACCATGGAATCATTCCTCACTGCTTTGTCTGTCTACTCATAATTTCATATGCGAAGTTGATTTTCATTTTTTATTGTTCTCTAAGATTCATACCCCGATTTGCCAAGATGGAGCCCACTGTGGATAATACATCCATGAATTTACTTGGTTTTCCTAAAAATGCAAATACAACTAGGTATATATCATAATCATGTTATCAACCAAATACAAATGTTTTTGTCGAGGTTTTTCTTTTAACTAACATTTAGTGTGCACTAAACATTAAAAAAACCGATATATTGTAGAAAATCCGAAGAGGAACATTTAAGAAAATAGATGTATACACAAAAAAAATCTAGGTGGCTTACCAATATGAAATTTGTAAATTACAATATACTTTCTGATGTCCTAATATTGATAGTCCCTTTAAATTGCTGAATCTAACTTTCTAGTCAATCTCGTTTTTGAAATCGCATTTAAATGGGCGAAAACTGAGAATTCAGGACGTATCGGGAACACAGTAAAAGAGCTTGCATATTATTTCTGCACGATTCACAACTGAACCAACTACAGTCTGGCAACTGAATGAACCTGGATAGAAAGAATGCGGGCAAAAAACTTCCTTCCGTTTTTCCATATAAGTGGTCCGTTCAAAATATATATTTTTACTGCATCACGAATTCAAATGAAATAGTAAAAATATATTGATCGGTATCGATAGTATATCAGCAAAGATTTAATAAACTCCGGCCCGTTCAATAAGCAGTCATTGTCAGAGAGAGATAGCCGTGGTCGGCGCGGGTGGCGTGGAAAAGACGAAGATAAAAGATCGTTATTTCAGACTTGGTTTGAATTATGAACGGGCCGGGGTCTGATGTCCGATTTTCTGATCAGTGGTGTCACCGAAATAAGAAAAATTAATTACTAATTAATATTTATAATACCGACTTAAGTTTTATTTGTGTATGTGGGTATTGCCTGTTTTTTTTTTATTTTCTTGTGTGTATAATTAGTAATAATCATGGCCATTTAGAAAACTTGGGAAAATACTTGCAATAATGTGGAACTTGTAGAACTTGTGGTTGAAGACTTTTTTCACAAAGATCTGGAAGAGCACACACAAAATGATAAAAAAAAATTAAATATTTACGCCCATTTCCAGAAATTGTTTGAAATATTTTATGGGGGAGAAGTTTTTTCGCCGTTCCAATTGACGTTAAATAAAAAAAACTTCTTGTTAGACTCTGTTTTATTAATAAGGATTAATTAGTTGTTTTGTTAATTTTACTTGTTAGTTAATTATATCCGATTGTTTAGTTATTTTATATTGAATGATAGACTCGACTCGCTTCTTGGTGCATTTCTTTAGTTTTAATGAATAGAGTGAGTATATACATGCAATTGTCATACCTATTTAAATCTTAATACGTATCTTTATTTGGTGGTGACATATTTCTAGGTTTTAATTATTTCTTGAAGCTTATATATTTCTTACAATAATTAAATTTCTTTTTGAATTATGGAAAGAAATATCTTTTTAAAGAGAAAACCTCTTGCTGGCCAGTCCAGAGAAATTATCGCCAATGCCTATAGAGTTTGCGATGAGGAAGCGAGAAGTAATAATTTTAAATTACCTTTAAAAAGGAAAATCGATCGCGTCGCTCATACTGGGGTTTCTCAAGACACCGTGAGCGAAATTCACAAAGAAGATAAGGAGAGGCAAAGGGAACGTCCAGGTGAGATGCACTCATTACCACCCCACAAGAAAACCCGTTTGTCTCTCAAAAAGGATTTTGATGATTTTCCTATCATTAGGCAAACAATAAGCAAGTTTTATTTAAAACTAAAAACTGCGCCTACACTCAGAAAGCTTCTCCTTAAATTGCGAGAAACAATGGATTTCCCTTATAGTCGCGAAACATTAAGGATGTTGTTGAAGGCCAATGGCTTTTTTTTTCGTAAGTGACAAAATAAACGAAAAATTCTGTTGGAGAGACCCGAAGTTTTACATTGGCGCTATAAATATACAAGGGCAATTCGAAATTATAGAGAGGAGGGTCGTAACATAGTTTACATCGGTGAGACATGGGTCGATAATGATTTAACTTTTGGGAAATGTTGGCAAAGCAATGATGTATTTGGAATAGTAAGCCATATTAGGGCAAGTGGTGAGTGTTTGGAATTGATTATATTTAATTTATTTATGATGTGATAATGATCATACTAGTTTATTACTTGTGTTTATATACTGGGTGTTCAATTAAAAATGGCTCTCGTCGATATCACGAAAAGTATTTTCTGTTTCTGTTATACCCCTAGCGGCAATTCTTTGAATTTGAAAATATTTTCCAATGATTTCTCGCGGCCGCTTTCACCAAGAAAGTACTAAAAATAACCGCTACAGAACGTAACAGCAAAGGAAATAATTTCCTTTCTGTGATATCGCCGATGTAGGAGTATAAAGTGGTAAAAGTTTTCTAACAAAACTTATATATATTTTCAATCAAATTTTTACTTTCCTTTGTCAAAAAATATATATACGTGAGAACTCGAAAATATAACAAAAATAATTTATTTGAAATGGAATACCATGTATACTTTTCAATTTCAAAGACATCGCTTTCTCTTTCTTCTAAATATACCCGGTGATATATTCATCCTTAAAGATGACAAATCGACAAAAACCTTGTCATAAATATCAATGTGCTAGAGAGAGATTTGATTTTTACACCAATCAATAGAGCAAAAAAGTCGTTTTTTGCCAAAAATACTAACCAGAATCCGAGTGCGCCATCACACACAAGATAGTCTATAGTAATATTCTTTTATGTTTCCCACTCGCGACTAGGTATCAACTTAAGTGATAAACAATTTAATGCAAAAAAATCCTATTTTTTTCGTTTTTGGCTTTTAAAATCGAAACTAATAAACTAATCTTGATGGTATAACGACATGAATAGTAGAGAATGAACTTACAAATAATATAGTGTCATCGCCGACTTGATCGGATCATTAGAAAGAACAGGAGAAAAATCTGAAAAATTAGGCTTTTTCCAAAAATGCATGTTCTTATTTTTTGAAGATGTGGTGGAAGCCTTTGATGAAATAATAGTCATTGTTAAGTACTTTATGCACACCAAAACCAGGCTTTGTGGAACTAATAGTTTTTGAACAATTGTGCCTTAAACCAAAATGTTATGGGCACATTCCTGTGTAACACTCGAATTTTGTGCCGAATTTTAGATACATTAGTTAATTACATTTTTAGCAATACACTTTTTAGCATTTCACTAGGCCACCATTTTGTTCCGCCGTATTGGAATTTTACCAAAATATTATCAGGTTACTGTCCTTGCAATCCTTAATTTTTGACAAAATTTTAAACTTAATATGGCAAGTATATTTTTAGCTATGCCGCAAATTAACAAAGAGACCGAAAGATCAAAAGAAACTTTATTTTTTTGGGACCTAGGGACGCTAGAATAGAAAGATACGTAAAATATTAATTTTTTTCCATGTTTATAAATGTTGTAGTTGGCCGCCATTTTGTTTCGCCCTCTTGAAATCGTACCAAAATTTTACAAGCTCATCTCTATACAACATTTATTTCTAGAGCAAATTTTGAAATCAATCTATAAAATAGTCTTTTCGGGCTGAATTGTGAAATTATTTATTAAGCCGCCATTTTGTTTCGCCATCTCAATCAAACCAAAATTTACCAGCTAATTTCCACATAATCTTAGTATTTCTTAGTAATAATATTTCACTAGATCGCCATTTTGTTTGGCCTTAATGGATTTTCACCAAAATGTTACCATTTTATCCTCTTATGATCTATGGTTTTTGACCAAATCTTAAAGATAGTGGATAAATAGTTTTTGAGCTATGCCACATGCAGATAGACAGACCGACAGACAGAGCGATGGAAATAGGAGAACATGTTTTTCGAGTTCTAGAGACCCAAAAATGTAAGGATCTGCAAAAATCTCGGTGGGTGATTTTTTTCATGATTACAATCTTCTCTTTTACGAGGGAAGTCCAAAAGTAATATTTATTGATATTATCATTATTATTATTAACATTATTATTATTATCATAATTATTATTATTATTATTATTATTATTATTGTCATCAATATTAATGAATGAAAATCTGATTAAAATAACTTCGCACGCCTATGACACGGGAAGATTTTTGACGAGAATCTCCCCTGCCCCTTCAGGCATTGATAAGGTTCATTCGCTTGTCACGCTGTAACAATTTACAGGTATTTTTCATCATGTTCGTAAAACTTATTTTATTGTATCCTAACACTGATGGTCGCAGTAGATATAATACGTACCTAGCTATTTTTATAAACTAGGTAATTCTTTGGGAACGATTTAAAACTTATTATTCAGGAATATTAATAACATCTTATCAAACATAAATAAAAAAACACAATATTACTAATATTGTCGGAAATATGTACTTTATTTAAACAATAATGCACTTTGGCAACAGTGACAGAAGTTTCTCACGTCATTGGCGTGCATGTTTATGTATTTCGACGTTTAAGGCCAACGACGAATTCCATGCATTCCAATGTGTCGGGATTTCGACTGTTAGCGCCAGTGACGGTTATGAGTAATGTAGGTTCGGGCAAATGTCTTTTAGGGGTATTAACTGTTTGGGCCAGTGAAGTTTAGGACCAAATACATGGAACCCTTTTGAGAATTAAAATTTGCTTAATTCCATACAACATTTTAAGAATTAATAATTCAAATCTTCGCAAAGAATTAACCAACACATTTGTCTCATGATTCTTGATTACAAAGCTAAAAACGCAACAAATTAATAATTTTACTATTAGACAACAACCATTACTGAAAAATATCAGAAAAAGTAATAAAAGAAATGATTGCTATTTTAACATTTTTAGAGGTAACTCAAAAAATATGATAATATTTCTAGTAAAATAAAAAACTTTACACTCCAGTAACACAAAAGTTTTATTATTCGTTTTCAGGATCAAAATCTAATGGTCCATCGAATCCATCAATATCATCAGAAATCCGCTCGTCACCTATAATATTTTCCTAGAAATGCTTGGCATCTGAAGGGATAAAATCTAACAAAGTCATTTAGCTTTAGTGGAGATACTGGTTTTCCTTGGGGCCATAAAAGTCGAGGCTAGAAAAAAAGAGAAGGGGGAAGAAGAAGCTCATCTTGAAAGCTGCTTTTTGGAAATGTCTATTTCTTGTATATATCTATATATATATATATATATATATATATATATATATATATATATATATATATATATATATATATATATATATATATATATATATATATATATATATATATATATATATATATATATATATATATATATATATATATATATATATATATATATATATATATATATATATATATATATATATATATATATATATATAATAATAATCCGAAAAAGCCATAGAAATAGAAAAACAAGGTGATTTAAATAAAAGAGCCGAATCATTAAAGTTACCAGCAGTTTGGAAATTAATCAAATATAAACATCAAAACCCACAGAAAATCAAGCGGCATTAGTCCAACAACATCGTCCCAAAAATATAAACAATGACGCACAACCGTTTAGATATAACCTTCGGCCCAGGGTAGGGGTATAAAAGGAAGCTCAGCTGTCATTAACACTTTCAGTCTTCAATCGGACGCGAAACAGAAAGCTTCAAAAATGCCAAATGCGATTTTGGCGAAACGTCAGCCAAATTGTTCTTTTCAGAACGATAGTGATGAACGGATGTACACCCGGAATTTAAATATATCTATATATATATATATATATATATATATATATATATATATATATATATATATATATATATATATATATATATAGTGCGATTATTTTTGCACAAGTGGCACGTTAGAGAAAAGATCCTATTAAGGAAGACATCGATATTATTCCTCTGAGAAAATGTTTGCGGTTTTTCACGTTAATAAAAACTGGAAATAATATTAACTGTGCTATATACAAGACAATTTTTTCCAGAAAGCCTGTCTGATCTCTGCGTTGGAACTTGTGAGGAAGCCTGTTCCAATTTTAATTTTGTAATAAGAGACATCCATTTTAGACATCATTATTATAACGAAATCCCATTGTTCAGTAGGAAATCCTAATGTCTTGAGAATTGATCAATTTTCAGAAAAAAATTCTAAAAGAATGCGTAGCGACGTTGGATATTTAAAAGTAGCCTTTGACAATTATCTAGCGCGTACCAGTGCTCTTGAGCTCTTAATCATTTGTTTGAATACCATGGGGTCATATGCGATTATATAATTATCATTGGTTAAAGGTAGCGTCTTAGTTAAAGATAAGGGTTGTCCTTCTAGAAGTGAAATTAAATAAAAAATAACAGAAAGGTCTTATTGTTACCCTTAAATTTTAGTATTTCTAATTTCGGCAAACGATCTTGAGAAAAATTGTTTAGAAAAAAACCACGGTTTAAATTAAAATTTTAAACATAAAGATTACTTGCTTGGTTTTCAAACAAATTAAAATTAACTGCTCTGATAATCGCTTAGAAAGCCTTAGCGAATAGTTTCCTCTACATCAAGCTAACAAAAGTTATATAATAACCTGATGGTGATCAGAAAACTGAGCTCTGTCGTCGTCCACTTAAGAATTTCGATCTTAAAAGACATTTTTTGAAGGATTATTGGTCTGCGCCTGTTCCGCCAAATTACGTAAATCAGAAATGTCATTTAAAGCGGTGTTTCTAGAAAATTTTATTTTTCAATTTAGCCACGTAGTCATTTTTCAAAAAAATTTTTTAGTAGAATACAAAGAGATTTAAAAGAACAAACCTACTCGAAGAATATTAAAAAAGGTCTGAAACGTCAAAAATTATCGAAATATTTTAAAAACTTTGGGAAATAATTAAAAGTCATAACAAAGCCATGGAAAATGTTGCAGCCGGAAAAGGTTTATTTATAAATCCATGTAAAAAAGGAAAATTATTATTTATTAAGCCCTATAGAGGGAATTCAGTAAAGAAAACGTAAAAAAAGCTCAAAATAAAATTTCCGCAGAGCTTAAACAAATTTTGATATAATAAAATATGCTAAAATATAGTTATGGTAATCCTAAACCATCTCTTAAACTCAGTAAGTTTTTTCCAAAATTGGGAACCCTGTGAGTGACAAGTATTGAGTGGAGTATGGTGTGCCTCAGGGAACAGTCTTTTTTCCATTTATATAGATGGTTTCATTCGTGTCCTGTCTAGAAGTAGTGTTGTCTGTTACGCTGATGTCACTGCTTTAATGTTTGGAGGTGATACGTGGGAGTCCGTCTATTCTGAATTAGAGAGAGCATTGGTTGCTGTGAGGAAGTGAATGCCTTCCAACATATTAACCTTAAATGTAAAGAAGTCCCACTGGAGGTGTTTTACTTTAAATACACAAAGCTTTCCTCAAAAAGAGAAATTAAAAATGCATAACTTAAACTGTGTTGATCATGTCAACTGCAACTGCAACACGTTCATAACCTCTACTTAGAGAATAAAACACCTTGGAGTATACTTTGATCCACACTTGAGATGGACTACTCATATAAAACACACAACTACAAAAATTAGCTATTTTATAAATTTGTACAACATAGAGAACTAGTGGCGGCTCGCCGGGGGACGCGGGTGCCGCGCCGCTTCACCTACATTTTCGAAGCAATTTACTTAATACAAAATAATAAGCATTTTTATTATAAAAATGTAGAATGTTTTATATAAATTCTTATTATTTACTTAATTATACTATTATTTCCTATCAAAACTAGGGTGTTATATACTCAAAAAAATAATAATGGCTTAAATCATAGCTCGCTGAACACCTTTTCACAATCAGCAGTAACAAATTCCGCTCCTTCCGTACGCCGGCTTTTGCGCTTTGATTTGTTTACGGCAGTTGCTATGGCAACGCAATAGTGGATATTCGTAAGCCAAACAGAGATGGGAGCGGCATAAAACTGCTGCTGCAAGCTGCAGGCGCTTGATGTAGAATTAATGTAAATTAGTGTGTTCGGATCATCGGAGGCGGAAGCAGTTTTGCATTTTGCTGTTTTTAACACTAATTAATAAAACATTTTCATAGGTAGAATAAACAAGTCACTTATAAAAATATTTATATAGCTAGTTTCGTACGACTATTTTTGCTTAAGCAAAATACGTTTTTTATTTGATTTATAGCAGTGATGGAGACTTATTTATAGAATAATTTATTTTTTGTAACGGATTAGTTGCGGCAATTACTTTTATGGAACGTATTTTATATTGGTGAACAAGTTAACTCTAATAAAATACTTAAAAAAAAACATTACAAAATGAAATTCTATTTTTAGATGCGAAATTATTATTTAAGTAAGCTCTTATGATTAGTAAAGCACTAAATAATTTAGAAGATACTGTTTTGTCTCTAAGTTTAATATTACTCAATATACATATTTATGGTCTTCCCATATAGAAAAGTCGTAAAAATTAAAATAATATTGAGTAAAATAGTAGTTCAAGTAATCCTGTAAATCTTCAAACATCTCTAGGAAACTTTATTTATGAAATGAAGCAATTGTTCAGCAATGGTGACATTGTTAATATGCAAGCTGAAATTCGTCATTTTAATATGAAATTTAGATGTTTTATTAGTGGTTTATTACTATGGCGATTAGTAGAATTAATTTGTTATCACGCAATCTTGCGTCATTCTATGGAACTAGAGGCTCCTGAATGAAAACTGGAGATGCGGAGTTGTCAGGTCTAAAATAACTTCTATAGACCTACGTTAGCCCTTTATAATATATAATTTTACAAGTTATTTTCCTTTACAAAAATTATTAAAAATGATTGGCTTTATGGTACGACGTAAATTGCTCTACATTGTTATAAATATTAAAGCGCATACATCGCAATGTAAAAATCATACTCAGACACAAACATTGCGATGCAAGACTCAAGATTACAAGTACATTCTTAAATTCATTATTTATGTAACGCTGATCAAGACTTTTTGAATGATTTATTTACATTTAATCAGAATAAGGCTAGTGAAGTCTAGTGTGTTAGAGAACTACAACTCTGGTGAATTTTTAAATATGCATTACAAGTATTTGGCAACAGTGTAACTACTTAAGCGATTTAATAGTTTCTTATTACTGCCTTTCTACATAATAAAACATTTATGTCTAAAAAAGGGTCTTTTTATATTATATCAAGTCTTATTCTATAATTGTTGTATAAGGATGAGATCAGTTTTATAACTGTATCCTCAGTGATAATATTAGTAGTGATAATTTATTAGTAGACGCCATATTTTATAAAAAGTTGGAGTCCACTTATGTCGGCCATGATATCGAAATGAGATAAACTAAATAAAATGTTTTAGTCTGAAATATCCATTTTTATCGTAATTAAACTATATAGTAACATGAACTGTTAATTTTATAGACGATATTGCAAAGAGTTTTTTAAACTGTCCTAAATCTATTTTTCTTTTCTAAGCCAATAGAGTATATTGGTGGGTAAGCGGGCTCCCCCCACCACTTTTTTGATTGGTTGACCTTCCCCCACCTGCCTGGCCCCGCCCACTTGTATTTACTACACCTAGGCATTGTAGAGAGATGTTTTATTTAAATCTTAGCAGCCAACAGAGCAAGTCATTCTTACAGTAGTATCAGTGTTTTAACAAGTAACAAAATTAATTAAAATGAGTACTCGTACACAAAATTCTAATGTACATTTTGAAAATATGGAGAAAATGTGTTCCATCTATGAAATATTATATTTTAATGTTGGAGGAAGAAATATTTTCGATGTTAAGCAAGGCTGGTTAAGAGATGTAGATAAAAATAATTTTGAAGAGGAGCAAGAAGACAGTGAAGATGAGGGAATGAATGATGAGAATGATGCGGGATGTGGTGAAGAAGGACTTGTAAATATAAAAAAAATTAATGCCAGTGATGCTGTGAAAGAAAATTATCTACGTTGGGAAGTTTGTGTGTTCCAAAATTATGTTGTTATAAAATCTTCTTTTGGTGGTGTATATAGTGTATGTCCACCATGCTATTATTTGCATGCTTTAGAAACACCTGTTGGAAAACACAGTTTTGTTTCGACACATTATAGAAGAGCAATGGAGTGTTGTGAAAAAGACTTGCGCTGCACATTGTGCAGCGATAATGTTTTTCACTTAAGTATTGTTGAAACTTGTTTAGTGTGTAATAAAACTGAAGTGCAAAAAACTAAAGATCATACAGTAAACAAAAGTATTATTTTCTTGTAAATAAAATCGCAGAATAACTTTAACCCAAACTAAGCAAATTTAAGAAGATTCCAGAACGTTATTTCCATAAAAATTCAAGCCCCTGGCACTATGCCTTGGCTAATGTCAAAATAATATATGATTATAAAAACTGTTATAAAACTTGTTAATAAATAAAAATAGAATTAGATATATTACCAGACAATTTAACTATTGATAAAGTAAAAATGTTATTTAGTATTGTTTAAACACATATTGAAGAATATTATTATAATACAGCAATTTTGTTTAATCCCCACAACTACATTCAAGCCACTACCTAGTACATTTCATTAGCAATTAAGAAAAATAATAATAAAATAAAACAAAAAATAAGTTAAAGAATATATTATATTTTAATTACAATTAATATTACTTAAAACTAAAAAAAATACTTATATTTAATACTACCTAAAACTAAAAATTATACCTATAATTAATTGACTTTTTACAGAACCTATTAGGCTGTTTTCTCCTAGGTTTGGACAAATTTGGTATAAGGTCTATTTGTATAGGCCCATTACTTAATTTTATGTCAAACAGAGTTTCCAAATCTTGTAATAGTCTTAAGATTGTCTCATCATAATTCGTTGGTGATGGTTCTACTGCCAATTGTACTGTTAATGTATCTGCTGGTTCTACTGCTAGTTGTACTGTTGGTTGAATTGCTTGTACTGTTGGTGGTACTGCTGGTTGTATTGCTAGTTGTACTGAGAGCTCCTGCGGCGATTGTAGATAACCACCCCACGTTGTTTCTGTTGATGTTGCTGGACATAGCAAATGCTGCGGCACCGGCTCCTGCGGTGTGTGTGGAGATCTACACCACATCACGGTATCATCTAAGCACACTGGTGACACCATAGCGACATTTACAAACAATTAATGGTGTTGTTCACAAAATTGAATAAATTCATCATAAGAAATGTCACCACTGTTAACATACGTTTTTATTAATTTAACCTAAAATAATACAGAAAATCAGTATTAGTTTCAAAGTGAAGACTGAACTGAAGATCCCAGCAGAATCACGAGAATATAAAGCACAAAAGAAAAAGCCCAAGTACCGCCTCGGACAACCGAACCGAGTACCACTGTTACGTCTCTAGACAAAAAAGAAAACGCCAGAGGACCGCTCCATAAAAAAAAATTTGGGGAAAAAAACTCGGACAAAAAAACGTCGAATTCACTTACAGGTGTTTGACACCAGTTGACCTTGGTACCACTCCATACCACGTCGTACCACGCCATACCAGCCCAGCCAGTGACTTAACAAGAAGTGCTTTAGGCGGCTAGGGAGATGGCAATCGTATTTATTGGCCGTCAGTTACTCGAAAGGTTCCTATCGTGCTTCTCAGTGTCTGGGTTGTAAATTCTCTTGTGTAATTGTGTTTTCGTGCCTTTAAGTGTGCAAATCCATAGTTATCCTATTACTAATTCTAACTACATTTTGTGTCTTACTTTACAATTTGATTTTCGGACCTTTAAGTCTGCAAATCCCTATTAATTTACCCTACATTTTGTGTTACAGCTTTGTTTTGTGTTTTGCAGGTTTGATTTTTATTTTTTAACTATTATTCAACATGAATTCCATAATTTATATTGATTCTGATATTGAATTTAATTCCATAATTGATATTGATACTATAATTTATAATGATTCTGATTTTGAATTTGATTCCAGTTTATTTGATTTAAAAGAGGCTTGTCCAATGCATGATTATCCAAATTGTTATTTGTATCAATTAACACCGGACGAGTTAGAAAAACATTTTATGGATAACGATATGCAATCAGAAATTGGTGGTGACGATGATGTTACCATCATAAATAATTTATTTACAATTTCTAAAAATCTAATTAATCAAAATAATGAAGTTGACCCGGGACTAATTTCAGTAATAAATTTTAAGGACCTAGCTATCTCTGAGGAATTTGATTCTGATATTAATTCTTTTAATAAAGTCTCCAAATCATTAGAAAACCTTAAAAACACCTCTTCAGAATATTTGAGTTCTGATTTTAATTTAGAAAATGAAAAGTTTGAACTGCTAATTAAAGATGTTTATTCGGAGCAGGGAGTCGAGGGTAATCAGATAGAACAGAGAGTTAAGAGAGATGGGAATCGAGGGAGAAATATTTTCTATCTACTCCCCAATTTTTGATGCGTAGGAAGATTCGATAGAGACTCTTATTGATGTAAACAAATTAAGGGAGGAGTAGCAACCAGCTCCTAAATTACATTTCGGCTTAAAATCAATAGCGGTTTTGGATCAAACCTGTAATGAAATTGTAGGTGATATTGAGGTGTAACCTACTGTATTAAATTGCAATCATAGTACACCAAAACCTCGCTATGATTCGTGTGAATTTGTGGAATCTAAAAAGGTTCAGAACAAAATGAAACTTTCTGTTTCTGAATCTTCGGACGATGACACAAATGTCAAGAAAAAATTAAAAAACAAATATATTGGGGAATCCGAGACCGTTATTATAGTCCCACTCAATAAAAACAATCCTTTAAAACTTCCGCATACTACCGTAAATTAAATTCAAAAGCAAAACCATTTTTGTTAAAAGAAGAACATAGACGTGGTTGTGCAACGTTTAAATCGATTGTGCACAATTATTTTAATTTTAATGATTGTAAAAATTTGAGTAATATTACTTCTACAACGGTTAAAAAAATAATATATAGACATGGTGAGCTTTTTTAAATTTAGGAAATGTGTTTATGAAAAATCCTTGCTTTGGTGGTTAATCTTAGTTGTAAATGGGTATCAAACAATAAAACATTCAAAAAAAATACATAGCTATTTTAAAATAAACCTTCTCTGCCCACTTTGTCTAAAAGAATTTACACAGAGACGAAACTTCACAAGACACATAAAAAAACGCATGTTTGAAAATAAACATAAATTATAATCCGGACGATAATTTAATCGATAGTAAGTATACTTACAGTATTTTTAAAAAATTTGAGTATATTAAAACATAAGAAAAACAATCAAACTAATTTGTTTTGTATCATTACAATGACTTGTTGTTGTTGAATGACTCAGGGAGCGTCCAGAGGCAGGGGAGGTGGACGGTCCCACGCCCCCACCTTGCTACGCCGCTGATTTTATTCTATATTACGCTATAATCTACTAAATTAAATTAAATTACATTAAATTAAATGAAATTATATTTTTTTGTTTCAGTTGAAGCAAAAGTCTTCAGGAATAATGCAACTCGACATTGCGAAGACTATAAAGCTGATATTAACGTTAATACTTGGAACTCTCATCTGAGAACAAACATCCACAAAAGCAACAGTACTATTAAATATGGAAATAGAATAGACCTTATTAGAAGTGCTTTTAAGTGTCGAATTGCGGCATATAAGGTTTACGCACCAAAAATCCATCTCGACCTTAAAAAATTTCAGCAAGAAATTAACAGCAAAGTTTTAACATTAATTAGGCAGCAACAACAACTACATACAACCATCAAGGTAAATGCAGAGTTATTTGGTATATACTACTCGCCAGTTTTGAAATCTACATCAGTTAAATCATTTAACACAGCCTTCCATAATGTGACTGAGACGACTGATTTAAATCATCTCTATGACGATATATTCAAAGTTCTGACAAGCAAGGCAGAACCAACAGAACGAGATTCTGATAAGTTAATAATTTACTTGTAAAAATGTTAACATTTCAAGTGCGATTGCTTCTATTTTTTTTATTTACAACAGTCTCTTACTAAGTACTAGTTATTTCTTTTTTGAATTGCAAGCTGGATTTTATAACAAATTCTCCATTTGGAATTAAACATCAACAAGTACAATCCTTCATGTGGCTCCTCTTATATTTCAATTCAAGGGTTTCGGGGCAGTTTGGTCAATATTTTGAATGAAGATGATTTTTGCTTCGCATATGCCGTTTTATCAGCAGTATGTAAACCTTCAAGTGACCCTAGGAATCGTACCCGGACTTCAGGACTATCTTTGAATTCACAAGTATAAATTTTCCAGTTAAATTAGAGCAGATAAGCACTTTTGAAAACAAAAATAATTTATCAATAAATGTTCATGGGGTTGAAAAATTTTTTTAGAAATGGTGTACATTTGATTGTAAATATCAATTTACTATTAAATACTTCTGATGACGGTGAAAGTCATTATTGTTGGATAAAAGATTTATCCAAATTACTTTTTAAACAACTATTAAAAAAGAAATGTAAAAAATCTATGTGACGGATGTTTACAATATTTTGGTACATATGCGAAATTACAAAGACACTTAGAATATGATTGCACATCTCTGCGAATTGAATATCCTTCAGATGAACTTATTTTAGACAAATTTGGAAATCAAATTCCAAAAAACATATTAATGTTTCAAAATATTCAAAAGCAGCATAAAGCACCTTTTGTAATTTATGCTGATTTCGAGTGCTATCTAAAAAATATTGAAAACAAAAACCTTGACCCTACAACCTCCTATACAGTAAAAACTGCTGAAAACGTTCCATATTCGTTCGCTTATTGCATTAAATCATTATTTGAACAAAATCTCACATCTTTAAAACTTTATCGTGGAACTGATTGTGGTGTAAAGTTTATTGAATATGTTGAACAAAATGTGAAAAGACTTTATGACAATTATCAAAAGCCGTAATTATGTAATTTACATTTTATACCTCCAACTTACAATCCAATAATTTTTTCATAATCTGAAAAAATACGATTCCCACCTATTTATTAAGTCATTATGTAACAACAAAGAATCAATTAGCGTTATTGCTCAAAATAAAGAAAAACATATATCTTTTCGCAAAAAAAAAATATGGTAGACACGTATGACTCTAAAAATAAAAAGATAGTTTACCTAAATTTACGATTTATAGACTCATTTCAGTTTTTACCAGAATCTCTTTAATTACTATCTAATATTTTAGATAATTCCCAATGTCTTAGAAAACATTTAGACCCAGAACAATTTAAATATGTTAGGCAAAAAGGAGTTTTTCCTTATTCATATATTGATTCTCACGAAAAGTTAGCTGATAAATATCTGCCTTCCATTGATAAATTTTATAATGACTTAACTGACGAAAATATTAGTAATGAAGATTACATTAGCGCTAAAGAGGTATGGAATGTATTCAGTTGTTCAACAATAGGTGATTATTCAGATATATATTTGAAATTTGACGTCCTTCTTTTAGCCGATGTTTTTGAAAAATATAGAAATACTTTTTACAAAACTTATAAATTAGGTCCTGTCAACTAGGTAACGAGTCTTTCCATGTGTTGTGATGCTATGAGGAAATTTACAAATGTAGAATTAGAATTATTGACTGATCCAGATATGCTTCATTATTTCAAAAAAGGAGTTCGCGATGAAGTTAGTACTTGTTCAGTTCGAAAATTGGAGGCAAATAATCCTTTTCTTGATAATTTCAATCCTAAATATCCAACAAAATATATTGCCTATTTAGATGCAACAAATTTGTATGGTTTTGCAATGAAACAATACTTCCCAGAAAAAAACTTTGTTTGGCTATCTGAGGATGAAATCATTGAAATAAATAAAATTAATAATTTAAATCTTTCAGATACATCATCTACGGGCTTTGTATTTGAAGTTGACTTAGAATATCCTCAGAATTTGCATGAAAACCATAACGGCTTTCCGCTCTGTCCCGAACAAGTTAAGCCACCAATTTCAAAATATTCTAAACTAATTTCCAATTTAAACAATAAGTATAATTTTGTTATTCATCATCATGCCTTGAAGCAATGCTTAAAATTTTGACTTAAACTTCTGAAAATACAGCGAGGAATTAAATTTACACAATCTCCATGGTTAGCTAAATATATTGATTTGAATACTAATTTACGAAATAATTCTAAAAACCAATTTGAAACAAATTCGTACACAGTGGCAAATAACAGCATTTTTGGAAAAACTTCGTCGAAGAATGTCGAAAACCGAGTAGATGTTAAGTTAGTAACGCAATGGGAGAGAGAGCGAAACAAATTAAGTGCTGAGAAATTAATTGCAAAACCTCAATTCAAAGATTTAAAATTTTTTTCGGAAAATTTAGTAGCTATTCAATTTAAAAAGATTTGTATCGAATATAATAAACCTATCTTTGTTGGAATGAGTATATTGAATATTGCAAAAACTGTAATGTATGATTTTTCTTACGGATATTTAAAAATAAAATATGGCGATAATGTAAGTTTATTGTACACTGATACTGATTCTTTAATGCTAGAAATTGAGACAGAAATTTTTTATGAAAATATGAAGCAAAATCTGATTCAATTTGACACCTCTAACTATCCTGAACCAAATGTTCTTAATATGCCGATATCCACATCATTGGTTGGTAAATTTAAAGAAAGGTGTACCTTTAGAAAGTTTTTTTGGTATCTGAGCTAAGGCATACTGCATAAAAGCCAAAGATAGTTTAGATAAAAACGCAAAAGACATTCATAAATCTGCCGTAAAAAAACAATTAAACTTATCAGATTACGAAGATGTTGTGGAAAAGGTTAAAAAAGTATTCTGCACAATGTATGTTTTTAAGTCACATCTCCACAATATTTATACAAATTTGATTAACAAACTAGCCTTGACAAGTCATGACATTGACATGATGATAAAAGATATCGTCTTTCAAATACCACAAAAACTCTAGCATGGGGTCAGAAAGATATTGTCTATATAGAATCAATAATTGAAACTATCTGTTTTACAATCCGAAAATGAACCGAAAGCTAAAAGACGTCGTTTAGAAGAAACTCTTACTAAAAGTTGATTTAACAAATTTAAAGCTTGTTCTCACTTAAGAGTCATAAACAGTTATTATCTAGTTTTGAAATTGGAAAAGGAAGTTAAAGTTGTCAAGTTTTATTGAAGTTTGTTTCTTTTATAATCTGTTTAACGATATTTGTACCAATATATATAAAATGCTGTAACAAACAGTATTATTTAGTTTCTTTAGAACAATGACTGCTACTTCATTAACCGTGTTAGTTTACCTTGTAGGTAGGGTATTATATGTTAATCATATTCCTAATACAGTTAGAGCCGACGTGTGCATCAATAAGAATAAAAATTAAACTGATTGTTATAAGCAAATGAGAATGGCTTACATAGCTGGAAACTCACACTTTTTTACTTATAATATTACAGAAAATGATTTAAATGTTAATAATTATGTAAACATAAAATACTTTTTTGATAAAAAACCTGTGATTTATTCAGAATGGATAGCATTTGTTCATATGAAAGATAATTGTAATTATATATATTTCTATATAATATTCTAGTTTCTAACTTCAATATCAATTATTTCATCGTACGTTGTTTTTGTAATTTATTTAAAAACTTGAATTAAAATTTTTAGTATTTAATTTTTTTGTAGTTTAATTTTTATCCCTTCCAACGCTAATTAGCTCCTCCACTTAAGTGGGGGAGATAGTAGGCTATAAAAATATGCTGCGAATAATTATTTACTTAGTTTTAAATTTTACTGTCCCATGATGTTCAATCAACATAGCTCAGCATCAATGTGTTTAAAACATCCATAAATTCTGTCGAAAAACAAACCATAGTTAATTCTAAACAGTACCCTTTAAATATATCCAACTCAAAGTTTGTGAATATAGGGTTGTGTTTAGAAACTGATTTTTCTCCATGTATTGAATTTGGTGGAAATAAGAACCAGTCTATTGTTCTAAGTGAAGATGACTGGAAGGACCTACTAAAATATCAGGGTGTTGTAACAAACTACTTTTTTTCATAGGTAGCCTATTTTGCGAACCCAATTGTCTTCAGAAAGTATATAATAACTCTCTCTCCAAAAGAAAATCCTAAGAGTGAAAATGTTTGTACTATGTTAGAATTATTACTAATGCATCCAAACCAGTTACAACAGAAATTAAGAGAAAGAAAATATTACGAAGAAATCAGTAAGTTTTGATGAAACTCAAAATCATCTTTATACGATGCATGGAAGTTTGTATATAGAAAATCTGGGATGATGCCTCATGAATTTATAGACCAACAACATTTTAAAAGGAGAATTTACTTAAGTGAAATTATTTTAAAACCTGTATTGGAAAATATGTTAAACAGAATTATGAAATAAAACAATATTATTAAAAAATGTGTTTTTATTAAAAAATATTTTACAACATAACCTTTTTTAAGATCCATGAATTATGTGTTTTTTTCTAATCCAAGCCATTTAACTAACATCTTATTTCCCCTTCTTCTTATAATTTTTTCAATTAAATATATGTCTGAATGTTTAACTTTTTGTAATTCTTTTCCATAAAAGCCTCTTTGAATTTCTGATTTGTTTTCATCTTAATGGCTCTGAATAGGCTGTGTGAGGGCATAGTTGGAGACTTTGAAAAGGGAGATTTTGTGGGTGCTGCCTTCTGCGATCTCTCCAAGGCCTTCGACTGTGTATCGCATAGCATCCTGTTGGAAAAGCTTAACTACTATGGAGTGGAGTCATCATGTTGCCGTTTGATTCAGAGTTATCTCACAAAGAGACGACAGGTGACTTCTTTCCAGGGAAAAGTATCGGAGGAGAGAGTCATGAGGCACGGAGTACCGCAGGGTTCAATCCTTGACCCCTTACTATTTCTTATATATGTCAGTGGTCTGCCATCCTCATTGCAGACTGGTGAGGTCACCTTACACGCAGACGATACCAGCTTCCTGTTGCGGTGTAAGGACTGTGAGGTTTTGAGACAGATGAACAACTGTATCGATGGGGTCAATGACTGGTTCACATCTAACCGACTAAGTCTCAATCTGGCAAAAACAGAGCAAGTAATTTTCTCACTGAGGCAACATGGGGTCGCCAACAATCCCGAACAAGTCAGGTTCCTTGGAGTCGCTCTGGATCCTAAGCTCACTTTTGAAAGTCATGTCGACATCATTTCCAGGAAGATAGCCTCTGGAATTTTTGAGCTGCGGAACCTGTCAAGGTTTGCCCACCAAAGTGTATTTCTTACAGCTTATCATGCTCTTGTTCAGTTTGTATGTGTTTATGGGCTACTTGCCTGGGGACACTCGGCTCATGCTGCGAGAGTCTTCTCTTTGCAGCGGAGGGCAGTCAGAGTTGTAGCTCAGGTTGGATATCGAGATGACGCCAGGCCGCATTTTAGAAACTTAAATATCCTAACACTACCAGGACATTATATTTATGAGTCACTAATTTATGCTTTGAAAAATCAAGATAAATTTGGTAGAGTAGATAATCAACATCATTATGACACAAGATCACATAATGACTTATGTATACGGTTTGGAAGGTCATGGAATGCGACTCTGCATTTTGCGCCTGCCTTCTTTAATAAATTGGCTGCTGGGATCGAGGGATTGCCAATAAAAAAGTTTAAATCTGTGATAAAGAAGTATTTATTGGAGAAGGTAATTTATAGTTTTAAGGATTTTTTAAACTGTAATGTGACTGAGGCTGACTTTTCACTGTATTAAAAGAGTGGATGTGTAGTTTAGTGTAGGTACCTATGTTACTAGTTTTATAGATGTCTGCTTGTTTTAGTATAAATTTTAATCTATATTAATGTTTTTCTGGTACTGTAGAACTGACTTTTGTAAAAAACTTTTGTTTTGACAATAATAAACTATTCTATATTCTATTCTATCTTTTAGAAAATAACTCTCTGTGTTTGCTTAGTTAAATTTTTTATGTTGTTTTCATATGGGATTTTAATATACTCTTTCCTTTAAAGAATTCAGGCAATATATCTAACCCTTAAACTATGAAAACAAGAAAGACCCAGGTATTTGCATTTAACACGGGATCATAGATTGAATTTTTCCCTCTCCACTAAATCGATAGGTGTATGTTGTTGTCACGTTTTAAAAATTGTCAAATATTCTATGCCAAGTTTTATCGAATTACTCCAATATGTTTAGTAGTTAGATGCATATCCAAAAACTACAAACGATAATTAACCTTAAACTATAAAACTTTGTTTTATTGTGTAATTAATTAACTAAGGTCTTTAAGAAATTACAAAAATGTAATTATAAAAATATTACCAAATAGATCTGGTAACAACGCTACGCCAAATTTACGTCCCTTACGAGTAGTTTTAAAACTATTCATTCATCGCACTCTTGTTTTATAGTCTAATCACAAAACTGATGCTGCATTGTTGTCATTTTTGTAACCGCGTTCGGTCGTTGTTGTTTATATTTTTTTTAAGTTTTTTAATGATTTTGCACGTTCTGCGTGTTGTAGTACTTAAATAACTGTCAGACTATGGTAAGTGTGTTGTTTGTGGAAATACAGACTATTTAAGACTAGAAGTATCATATCGCAAGTTAAGTCTTGACGTAATTAAGGTTAGATATCAGTGGTGCCCGAACCGTAAGGCCTTAGCATTTACACATATTAATTTGATATTTAAGCCATTCAAGTATGTTAATTGGCATGGAAAACAAGAAAAAATAGGTACTAATTGAAAAGAAACAAATATTTTGCCAATTTTGGGTTGAGTTTTACATAACGTAAACATTAAAATACATATTAGCTTTCCAAATGCTTAAATGCGTTATTTACAATACAAATACATTATTTTGGTTGTGAAAATGCTTTTATTTAAAAACAAATGTATTGTTGCGGTTTTTTTTAAAATGCCTCTTGGTTATAAAACATTTTGTGTAAAACATATTGTGATTTTAATCTGCAGATACCTACGAGGAAGTAGCTCACGTTATTCCTCCACATACCAAATTCCAAACTACCTAGTTCCTCGGGTTTTATCTAATATATAATTAAAATATAGTACAATTTCTAACTAACCTTTTTAGTATATAAAAGCTCATAAAAGAATTATTTTATGAGTCCTTTAAAATTTGTTATACATCAATACTATTAATATTAAAAAGTTTAATGTATTTCTGATATATTTTTTGTTTTTAATTACTCATATATAGACAATTCAACATTATGTATATGTACAAGGAAATTAGGTGTACACACATATATTAAATTTTTATTGAACTTTCTAGTAGATCTACAATCAATGCCTAATATATTCAAATTAAAGTTAGTAAAATGGTTATAGAAACATGTAGAGCAGCTGAGAAGTTTTTTTAGGTTGCTCCAAAAAACTAATAGTATTCTTAATAAAAACATCAAAGATTTAGTTACCTGTTTCTGATTTCTAATACTATGAAATACTTGCCATCTTCAATGTATGATCTCTTTCGGGATTACATGTATGACGAAGTCCTAAGCGAACATCCCATTCAGTTGATAAAATTAATTTTAAAAAAGTATTTCAAGTTTAGAATATATCACGAAACCATGAAGCATTTAGACTTAAACAAGACAGATAAATCTAGGAGTATCAATACAAAAACTAGAAACCAGTAATTATATATACATATATATACAATGTGTCCCAAATTTGGCTTACATGCATTGCTATCTCGTAAACCGCTATAGCTATAGGGTGGGTTAAATTAGGAAAGTTTTAGAGAATTTTATTACAAATTTGATGACGTTTTGAAGTTTAGGATATCTTTTGTGGTTTTCAAGATAATTGGGAAAAATCAAAATGGTGCATTTTCAACTTTTGCCCGTAGCTTCTAAACGACTCGTATTATGGTTTTATGGTTTATACATTATTAGGGCACTTTTATTAGAGGAACATTATGCAGGTAAAACGAAGTTTCTAGCTTCAATTGTTTTTGAGATATTGGCATCAACTTTTTATTTTCTTACCGACGCCATATTGGATTATTGTATTTTTGGAAAGATCTTTTTAAGAGCTTTCCAATGATGTATAACAAGGTAAGATTATTATTTTTCTTGAGCTCTAAAAACCAAAATAATTGTTTTTTTTAAGTAGGCTTTGATTACGCATGGCGGCCATAATGAAACAAAAGAATGCCGCATGTCAACAATCATTTTGTGTTCCTGAATAGTACTTGTTATCATTTTCTCGTTGTGCCGAGTTTTTACAAAGTTTATTTGAGTTTTTTATACTACTTAAAATGGAGGGTAATTATTCCAACGAAGAGAATTTGGATATGATAGAACTTTATTTTAAAGCAAATAGAAATACACAAGCAGCTGCGCGTTCATACGAAGAACAATTTCCAGACCGACATCAACCAAACCAAAGGCATTTCAGATTTCTAATTGTTAACCTGTTAGCCTACGGGTCTTTTTTGAAACCGAAACCAAAGACCTATTCAATAGATAATGAAGCAAGAAACGCAGCTATAATAGAAAGTGTCAGGGACAACCCAACAACCTCAGTAAGAAAGATTGAAGAACAAACGGCAATTCCCAAATCAACCGTCCAACGAGTCTTGAAAAAACTTCACTTTCATCCCTATAAACCTACTATTGTACAGGGTCTTCAGGTAAATGATTTTGCTAGAAGAATCACGTTTAGTGAATGGTTCATCAACAAATGCCAGCAAATACCCAACTTTCATTCTAAAGTACTTTGGACAGATGAAACACGATTTACAAACTGTGGAATTTTCAATAAACATAATACTCATTACTGGGGCACCGAGAATCCTCATAATTTAGAAGAAAGACGTTTACAAACAAAATTTGGGTTCAATGTGTGGTGTGGCATTATAGGTAATTCCAAACAATGCACTTCTGCTTTAAATCACTCATAACAATTTGTATTTTAGATAACCGTTTGATTGGGCCGTTCATTTTCCAAGAAAATTTATCGGGTAACAGATATTTGCAACTATTACGGGAACAAATTATTCCAGAAGTTATAAATTCTGTTCCCCCAAACGACTTGCAAAATATTTGGTTCCAACAAGATGTCTGTCCGGCTCACGGTACCAGAGAGGTGATGGCGGTCCTCAGAAATACTTTCGGGGAAAATATTACCGCTAATAATGGCCCTGTTGCTTGGCCGGCAAGGTCACCGGATATTACTCCTTCCAATTTTTATTTATGGGGATACGCAAAAAATGAGGTCTACGAATTTTCTCCGCCAGAAAGTCTCAGAGAGCTAGAAGACAGAGTCCGAGATGTTTTTGCTAATATTAACAGGAACACCTTAAAAAGGGTTACACGGAAGGTATTGGAGAAATGTCAAAAATGTGTGGAAAATGGAGGGAGGCATGTGGTGTAACTTATATTTTTTTTTCTACAACCGTCCTTAAAATCCTATTTTACACACTGATTGCAGTAGCTAAAGCTTGTTTTCAAGCACCGATGCGTGAAATACAATGCTTTCCCTAAAGGATTTACTTCACGCACCGGCTCAATAAGAAATGCATGGGCCGCCATTAATTTTAGGCACCGGGCCCGCACTGGTAATAATTTTATTAGGCGGCCGTGCCTCGCAATTTGTATCGTTGTCATGGTAACGAGTTGTCAAATTGCCAATGCAAACAGTTTAAAATAGACACTTTAAGTTGGAATAGTAATTTGAACAGTTTATTATTTTAAGTTATAATAAGCAATAATTATGGACTCTGATATAGAAATGTGTACTCCACCAGATATTACGGAAGCAGCGAAAACAGCTAGTAATTCTCTGTTACCTCAGAAGTCAAAGGAAATTTATGAAAACACGTACAATAAATTTATGACCTGGCGCAGTAAGAACAATATAATAAACCTTTTCTGAAAATGTTTTACTCGCATATTTATCAGAATTGTCAAAAAATGTGATATCATCAACACTATGGAGTCATTATTCAATGCTAAAAAGTACTATTAGCATTAAAAATAACATTGACATTGGTAAATATCCAAAAGTTCATGCATTTTTAAAACGGAAGAATGAAGGATATATTCCACAAAAATCTCGAATATTGGAGAAAGAACAAATTTTCAAGTTCATAAATAAGGCTCCTGACGAAGTTTTTTTATTAACCAAAGTGATATTAATATTTGGGATTGTTGGTGCTCTAAGAAGAAGCGAAATTTATAAGTTAAAAATGTGCGATATTCAAGATTTAGGAAGTGTTCTTGTTGTATCCGTCCCTGATACAAAAACCAAAATAACAAGAAAATTTATCATTACCGAGCATTTAGAATTATACAGAAAATATGCCGCCCTTCGTCCCCAAAATTATCAAGAAAACAAATTCTTCATCAAGTATCAAGGAGGAAAATGTACTCGCCAAGTCGTCGGGATAAACAAATTTGGAAAATTGCCTAGTGAAATAGCAAAATTTTTAAAACTACCACATCCAGAAAAATATACAGGCCATTGTTTCAGACGATCATCTGCTTCCTTGCTAGTTGAAACCGGTGCAGATTTACTTATGTTAAAACAACACGGCGGTTGGAAATCTTCAACGGTAGCTGAGGGTTACGTAGAAAATTCCCTTAACAAGAAAAATGATATTTCAAATAGACTTTTGTCAGTTCAAAATCCAAATATGACCTCGATCACAAGCAGCAATATTATTAACAAATCATCATCAAAGGAGGCTACAGAAGTTAAATTTAGTAATCTAACAAATTGCAACATTACTATTAATAATTACCATAATTATAAAGAAGAAAATTAAATAATTTAACTATAATTTCTATTAAAAAGTTACAATTATTATAAAGTAGAAAATTAAATAATTTAACTATAAGTTCTATTAAAAAGTTACAATTATTATAAAACAGAAAATTAAATAAATAGTTCATTAGTTTAATTTGTATTATATAAAGGAGAAAATTAAATAGTTTAATTTTATTTCGTACTTGTATTATTTACGGTTGTAGAAAAAGTATAGTGTGCAATACGTGCGTGAAGACTTTTATACCCTTGTGTGATATTGTGACCCTCGCCTTCGGCTCGGGCCACAAACATCACACTCGTGTATAAAAGTTAACTTCACGCACTTGTTACACAATATACTATTTATGTGTTAATTTAAATTTAGTTTAGGTATTTTCAATAGTGTGATAGTTACATTTTAGTCACTAGGTATTCACTGTTAGTATAATATCTTAGTTGAAAATCTGAAACATCGATGGTTGAATTAATATTTTTACCCATAAGCTAACAAGTTTACAATTAGAAATCTGAAATGCCTTTGGCTTGGTTGATGTCGGTCTGGAAATTGTTCTTCGTATGAACGCGCAGCTGCTTGTGTATTTCTATTTGCTTTAAAATAAAGTTCTATCATATCCAAATTCTCTTCGTTGGAATAATTACCCTCCATTTTAAGTAGTATAAGAAACTCAAATAAACTTTGTAAAAACTCGGCACAATGAGAAAATGATAACAAGTACTATTCACGAACACAAAATGATTGTTGACATGCGGCATTCTTTTGTTTCATTATGGCCGCCATGCGTAATCAAAGCCTACTTAAAAAAAAACAATTATTTTGGTTTTTAGAGCTCAAGAAAAATAATAATCTTACCTTGTTATACAACATTGGAAAGCTCTTAAAAAGATCTTTCCAAAAATACAATAATCCAATATGGCGTCGGTAAGAAAATAAAAAGTTGATGCCAATATCTCAAAAACAATTGAAGCTAGAAACTTCGTTTTACCTGCATAATGTTCCTCTAATAAAAGTGCCCTAATAATGTATAAACCATAAAACCATAATACGAGTCGTTTAGAAGCTACGGGCAAAAGTTGAAAATGCACCATTTTGATTTTTCCCAATTATCTTGAAAACCACAAAAGATATCCTAAACTTCAAAACGTCATCAAATTTGTAATAAAATTCTCTAAAACTTTCCTAATTTAACCCACCCTGTAGCTATAGCGGTTTACGAGATAGCAATGCATGTAAGCCAAATTTGGGACACATTGTATATATATATATATATATATATATATATATATATATATATATATATATATGTTGGGCTAATAAACAAATAGATAAATAAATAATTTTTTTTTCGTTTTAATTCTCCCATATATTTCCAACTGTTTTTAGAATTTTAATTTCAAGTGTTTTGTTATATCCTTCAGTCGACAGTGTCAAAGACATATCTCGTAGTATATGTATTTTTTTCAGTTCCTAATAAAACTATTATTACTATTCTGTCATCTAAATCAACAACTGCTTGCAATATTTGACACTTAACTAATTGAAAATTCATGGAAGAATATAGAAACTTTTTAATAATTTGCAGCATTATTTAAAAGATCCGTTAATTTCTTTTTACCCGGAACTTTTCTCGTAACGGATTTCACCACACACACATATATAGTTTATATATCCATATAGTAATTTTCTAATAAATTAACACATTATATAAATGTGAATGTGTCAATATTTTTATTGCGAGGAACGTGGGACCGGCGACGCAGAGAAAGATATTTGGAAACTATTTATGAATGAAACGTTGAGGCTATCCCTTGTTCTATAGTTTAAGATGTAACCATTTATAATTTCCTTGTAGACTAAATGTTTTCCACATTCTATTTTTTAATGTTCTGTTCACTCGCTCAACGATACTTGCTTTCAAAGTAGAAAAAGAGATTGATTTTAAACTGTTCCATTAGCTTCTGAAACTATTTGGAATAAAATTCTGTTCCTTTATCTGTTTGTATATTTTTTGGAATGCTGTTGTTGCAGATGTTTAGAAGCTCCTTTTAAGTCTTTGAGAATTTTTCTCATTGCAGCAACCATCTCTTTACCAGTTTTTGTTTTAATAGGTAGCGCCCCAAACGAATTTAGAAAGAGTATTGATTACCACTAAAATATATCTATAGCCTTTATTAAATTTTGAATAAGGTTGCATTTCGACTAAATCTGCTTGAAACAAATCGTTAAGTCTTTTCACTATTACTCGTCTTCTTTTGAAATTTCTTCTAGCGGGTTGATGTAATTCGTTAACGACTTCCTCCTTAATTTTATTCATTTTTAGTCTTACACTTTAAAACTAATCCTGAATATAACACTCCAGGTGACGAGAAATGTTTGGGCTATCTTACAACAGAAATATTATCACCCTTAGCGGGTTTATGACCTAATTTTAATCGAACTAAATATATTGTTATTTATGATTAAATCTATTTCTTTACTGCGGTGAACTTTTCTCGCTTCTGGCTTCTGCAAATGGAAACGATAAGCTAATATCATCACCGCTAATGGTATCACAACGTCTTTTTTCGCCATTCGAGAGGTTTATGGTTTGAATAGAATATCCAAGGACCATGGGAAGGATAGAAAAATAATATAAATCTTGATTGGCATTTAGAATATGAGTTCCGAATTTATTTATTAGCGACATATTAAAAGTCTATTATACAACTGTTGATTTTTTTTTTCAATGGCTTTTATTTATAGAATTATTTTTGCTTCTCGTAGTTCTTCAATAATTGAAACTATTTCATTAATGTGATTTGTATGTCCTGCTTCGGCAGATGCCATTAAAAGTCGAAGTCTATCAACAAGTTCGTTGATGTTATCCCAATATACATAGTGAGTGAAGTTTCAAAATCCCCATCCTCAGCCTCTGTCTCGTTTGTCTATATGAAGCCTTCGGTCTTGTAAATGCTTTTAATAGATTTTTTTGCTGTTGTTCTGACGTTTTTTGTTTTCGTTACGCCTTTTGCTTGCAAGTATGGTCCTATAATAGTCACATATATCACACATTGGGATCATGATTTCTGCGATATGCGTTAGTTCTTGATACAATGTCCATATACTGATCCAAATCTTCTTTTTTGTAACCAACCGGTTCTTTTTTAAAAAGTGATTCATATAAACCTGGAGTGTCAGTGTATGTCGCACCCTCCACTTTTATATCCTTGTTAATAATTTCAACCGGTTTCATTGTTGTTCCAAGGAGAAATTTGTTTGTTTCCAGATGATGTACTATACCATAATTGTGCTCAAATGTAAATATTGTATCTCTATCTCCTTCATCAATATATTTTCTTGGTAATTAGTAAAAATCTTCCAACAATTCCTGATATCCTGGACTGTCAACTAATTGTTGAATTGTTTGTCTCGTTTGTTCTAACACATCGGATAAATTTAAATTCTCTAGAGTACTATTATCGGAAAGAAGTGTAATTTCTGCTACTGTCCTCGTTTCTTGTATAGTAGGAATATTACTAGCAGATGCAATGCTTCTATCAAAAAATTAAGGTATTTCAGTTGGTAAAATAGGTGTCTTCCTGTTTTTCTTTTAATTGTCTTTGTTGGAGTGGAAGTAGTGTAAAATTCCTCTAAAGTGCGAGGTTCTTCTTTTAGATCGATTGGTTCTGTTTTTGCAATAGTGTAAATTAGTTGCTGTAATGGTTGTGTTATCGGTTGATATGATTTCTCTAATTGGCTTTGTGTCGTTAAGGATTCCGAGTTTAAAGTTTGGTATTTTTGTTTTACTGCTCTTCTTGATTTAACTAGCTCTGTTGCTAATCGTTTATCCATGTTTATAATTGTATAAAGGAATCAAACTTGTTTCTATATCTGCGAGAACTTAAAGCACAGTCTTTGTCGATTACAACAAAACCGTATTCTTCCTTCCAACAGTGAAGTGATTTTGAGTATAAATAAACATTTTCGAATCTAATTCCGTTTGGATGTTCAAGTAACGTTAGAACGGAGTTTGTTTTCACGGAGCCCGACATCCCTACACAAAGACATCTCTTTGAATCACCACCAAGGAGATCACTATGTTTTCTAAATGGTTTGTTCAGTTTTTATCATCATGGTTTTTTACTGGTAGGGAAAAAGCTTGTTTTTCAATCCACATCATTAACAGCAACTGACTTTGAGTGTTAAGAAATAGGCATTGATAGCTAAGTCGATTTGTCATTTTTTCTGTTGTGCTGTAGTTTTTTCTATGTGTTTAGGTGTCTGTTTTGTTTTAGTCATTGTTTTTCCTGTTTGTTTTGTTGTTTGTGTTGATTTGTTATTGTTTACAAGTGTTTTAAAGTATTTGTGTCTGTTTTGATATTTTTTGTTGTATTGTGTGTTTGTTTTGTTGTTATTTGCTGTTTTTTACTCTATTGTTGGTCGGTTTTGTGGTTATTTGCTGTTTTTTTGGTGTAGTATGTGTCTGTTTTGCTGCCTCTTTTGCTGTGTTGTGTTTTGTTGTTATTTGTTGTCTCTTTTGCTGTATTGTTAAGGTATTTAAAGAAGATGTACAGTATGATTTTCTTAGTTTAAAAAATATATTATGATCATGTACAACATTCACGTGGTTAGAACCAATAAGAAAGGCAAGAAGGAAGGTTCGGGATTAGTAAATAAATTAACTAATAATCTACCTATTGAACTGCACATTGCTGGTTACAATTATTGCGGTCTGGGAACACAATTAGAAAAAAGATTAAGTAGAGGAAATATTGGTATAAACCCTTTAGACGCTGCTTGTAAAGATCACGACATTGCATACTCACAATCTAAGGATTTATCAAAAAGACACGTGGCTGATAAGATTCTAGCAGAGAAAGCTTGGCAAAGAGTGAAAGCAAAAGATTCTTCATTTGGTGAGAAAACTGCGGCTTTGATGGTTATAGGAATTGTGAAAGGGAAAAGAAAGTATGGGTTTGAAAGTGTCTAAGGGTGGTAAACTTAAGCGCATTATAAAAACTCCGAAAAAAATTGGTGGATTTTTACCTCTCGTGCTTCCAATTTTGGGAGCACTAAGCGCGCTGGGAAGAGGTGCAACAGGAATAGACAAGGCTGTTAGTGATGTGAAAGCACCAAGGCAATTGCTTGAAGAAACTCAACGGCATAACAAAGCAATGGAGAATGTTGCTGCCGGAAAAGGTTTATTTATAAAACCATTTAAAAAAGGAAAGGGATTATTTATTAAACCCTATAAAGGCGGTTTAGTAAGGAAAACAATAAAAAAAAGCTCAAATAAAATTTCCGCAAGGAGCTTTAACTAATATTGATTTAATAAAGTATGCTAAACTTTTCGAAATTAAAAATTTTAGAGGTGTTTTTATGCATGACAATCTTAAAAATTAAAGAAAAAGAAAGCGGTATTGTCAATTTCGATAGTGAAAAAATTATGGTTTTCACTGGGTGGTTTACATAAAAAATTAAAAACAAATTGTATATTTTGACAGTTATGGAAACCTAAAACCAACTCTAGAGCTTCTTAAATATTTTAATTCAAAGGGCAAAAGCAAATATGTATTACCTACGATGTCAAGCAAGAATTTAGCGTTTATTATTGTGGACAGCTAGCTCTTAGTTTTCTATACAAGTATGTGAAATAAATTATTTACAGCATGTCTTAAATTATTAGCAAAATGTCTACAACGTTTACAGTGACAGGTAATTCTTCTAATTTATCATCTGATTTTAATCCTATCTATTTGGATGATGGCAAGGAATATTATTTAGGGTTGGCCGATTTTGAAACTTTTATGAGTATTCCTAATATAGAAAAGGGAAATAATAAAATATATATAGGTGATAAGGAAATTATTATTCCTGATGGAACTTATGATAGTACTGACTTGGAAAATGTCATAAAAAAAGAAATGCTTCTTGTTTTTAACGGAAGGTTAAAGCAAATGTATAGGATGAATCCGATGAAGTTGTAAACATTTCTAAGGTTAACGCTGTTATGTTTCTCAATAAAACACACTCATGTTCTCGTTTAGGTTACACTTTATTATTAATCTTTGATAGTTTTTACATTAACGAAAAGTTAACTTTAATAGATATATTAAGACCCGATAGGTACATCATGACCGTAAGCGCGAGGGGTGCTGACTGATTGCACTAGCAGTGTTGTCATATTTTATTACAACTAAATCCTTATATGAGAATACATATATAACACGGCCCTCTTAAAGGAAAAAAATACATAATCATCTGAAAACTTATATAGAAATGAAACCTACACTTTTCTATTTTTAATAACTACTAAAAAAAAATATTTTCTGCGGAAGACCGTTAACAGAAAAAATATCTTTTAGGGAAGATATCACTGCTCTTGCTGTCTTACTTGGCATTTTGTTAACTATCGCAAATTTGCTAAAGTAATCCACTACCACAAGGAAATCAGTTGTTCCAAAGGATTTGAAATCTATTCCTATCTTTTGCCATGGTAAAATAGGCACCTCATGAGGAGTGAGCGGTTCTCTTTGATTTGATCTAGAGTACATTTGACAGGTTTTGCACGAGAGCACTAGCTTTTCAAGATCTGTGGACCATCCAGGATAGTAAATGGACTCCTGAACTAATTTTTTACAAAAAACTAGCCCTTGGTGATATTTGTGTATTAGGTTTAAAAATTCTTCCCTAAGAGTAACTGGTATTATCAATCGTTTATTAAAAAAAAGGATATTCTGATGTAAAAAAATTTCATTTTTCAGTGGCCAATATTTCTTTAATTCATTTGACACGCTACTTTTATGTTTTGGCCAACCGTTTAATACATACGATTTTAACTGTTGAAGAACATTATCGTTATCAATGGCGGTTTGCAGTCTTTTCTCGTTTTCGGGTCTACTTACTATAATCGAATATATTCTTATATCCAAATATACGGTATTTATTGAATCTTTAAGCGGTTCACGACTGGAAGAGTCATTTTCTTTCCTGGTACAAAACTCAATATAAAATTATTTTATATTAAAAGTCATTTCATCTAAAGGTTACTTTAAAAGTCCAATTAGCGGCGTATGATCGGTTTCAACTTTGAATGTTTTAAGTCCATATAGATAATAATTGAAACGTTCACATCCAAACACTACAGCTAAAAGTTCCTTTTCAATATGATTGTAGTGCTGCTGAGTGGTTGTCAAAGAAACGCTTGCAAACTCAATTGGTTTATTTTCTTGCAGAATAGCAGCTCCTAACCCGTACTGGCTAGCGTCTACTGAAACAGTTACCTCTTTGTTGGGGTCAAAGTAAGGCAAAATTGTAACTTTAGATACCAAGTCCTTAAGTTATTAAAACAATCATTTTCATGTGAAGTCCACTGCCAATCATTTTTTTCCGTCAACAGGTTTCTCAGAATATCCGTCTCATTTGACAAATTTGGCAAAAACTTAGATATATAGACAATCATTCCAAGGAATCGCTGAAGGTCTTTTTTGGAGTTTGGTGGATGCATTTAACGAATTGCAAGTACTTGCGTTCATCTGGAGATACTCCACGATCACTAATAATGTGTCCCAAAAATCGTACTTTATTCGTACAGAAGACAGACTTTTCGCGGTTTAAGGTTAGGTCACTACTGTTGATTCTCTGAAGCACAAAGAACTTTCGTGTGTGAGAGGAAGTTGTAAAAAAGCAGATGAAGCGTCTAGTAAGGAAAAGTATTTTGATCCTGATAATTGGGAAAAAATAACCTCTTGTGTGGGGATTTCAAAAATCTCACGTTTAACATACTTGTTTAATTTCCTTGGATCCATACAAATTCTAATGTCATTATTAGGTTTTGGAACTACGGCTATAGGATGTACCCACTCCGTCGGTTCTGTAACTGGGGTAATTAAATGATCAGCCACCATATTAGTTTTTTCTTTACCTTATCTTTAAGTGCTAACGGTATTTTTCTAGCTCCACTAATACTTGGAACGGCATCACTTTGCGAAGTTCTTGAAAATTCTTTGCATATTTTACCCACACCAATAAAAACACTTTTGAAATTTATAAGTATTTCCAAAACACTCGGGGTTATAATCTTATTAATTAAGCATACGACACTGTTGTTTTTAGATATTTTGTTTGGGATAATGTTTAAATCATAAAGTGCTTAAACTTAATATTGAGCATCGAGAGCCCGATTCTAAAACGTAAAATGACAAATATTTTAATGCGTTTTTGAAATTGCATTTTAAAGTTATATGTCCAATAACACTAATTTTGTGCCCTGAATAAGAAGACAGAACAGTTGACACATTAGAAAGTTTATTTTGTGGTATATTCAACTTTTGAAAGTCTAAAAAATTTAAAGTGTTAACCTGACTACCTGTGTCAATTTTAAAGTTAATAATTGCCTCATAGTAGTCACTAGATACCCTAATAATTTCGAACCACTCAATTGCATTTATTTCATTGGTCGAGATTGTACTGAGATAATAAAACTAGAGTCTATGTTTTTTTCATCATTATAATCTTCACTACAGTCTTCATTAAAACCTACAGCTCCATCAAACTGCTCGACAATTTCATTAATATTACCTCGATTGCCACAGAATCTGCGGTAATGACCTTTTTGTCCACATGAGCTGCAAAAACGACTAGAAGCTGTGCACTTACCTCGAGGATGCTGCAAACCACGTCAAAAACAGCTGTTACCTTGAAGTTGTCGCCCACTACCTAAACCACCACCATACATTGGCCCATGAAAAAGTCTTCTTGATCCACTAAACTGTCCTTGAACAAAACCACTAGGACCGGCACGTCTTTCACCAGACTCTGTATGTGAAAACTGATGTCTGAAGCTGCGTCCAGCAATATTTGGTACTCCGAGGTGCCCTTTATATTTGTTTATAGCATCAACTGTGGCCGTATCTTTGCAAATTTCGTTTTGGGTAGCCACACTAGCTTCCATTGCACGGCAAATAGAAATGGCTTCACTCAGTTCCAAATTTGAGTACTGTAAAAGTTTTTCTTGAATACGTGAATCTCTAACTGCCAGTACTAGTCTATCACGAATGAGAATATCTTTCTCTTTAAATTCGCAAGTTGAGGCAAGTTGTCATAAAGCTGTTACGAATTGATCAATTGTTTCACCCTGTAGTTGTTCTCTCTTAAAAAACTTGAAATGCTCAAACACTAAGTTTTTTATGGGTTGACAATATTTATCGAATGTATCCAAGACAACTGACAACTTTTTTCCGTCCTCATCTTCTTCATACTCAAATGTATTGTATATCCATAGGCCTTCATCGCCAAGCAAATTTAAAAGAACTTCAATTTTTATATTATCCTTTTTGTCGCCTTTTGAACTGGCCAGCAAATATAATTCAAACTTTTGCTTCCAAAGTTTCCAATCTTTTCCGATATCCCCATGAAAATTTTCGGGGGCCTTTGCTTGATCACCCATCGTAAGATATAGTTCTCGATATAGTTGTTCGGGGAAACACCCCGCACTAATCAGATATCCTGGTGGCACAAGTCAGATGTCCTGACCACGGCACTGTTTTTTCGCGAGTTGACAACGTTGTCTCGTAGACCAGATTTGGTACCGTATCGTACCACTCAATTATTATTTAAAGCCGGTCCAAAAATCCGGCACAAAAACTGGAATTCCTAACGACCGGTCACCGCCGAATAACCTAAACGCGCATTACCGCTGTCACCATGTTATGTTTCTCAATAAAACACACTCATGTTCTGGTTTAGGTTACACTTTATTATTAATATTTGATAGTTTTTACATTAACGAAAAGGTACATCATGACCGTAAGCGCGAGGGGTGCTGACTGACTGCACTAGCAGTGTTGTCATATTTTATTACAACTAAATCCTAATATTAGAATACATATATAACAAACACCATTTCTGTAGATTGTAACATTTGTGTTGGATCTTTTAACAATAGCAAACCAGTTCACATAATTCATCAAATTTTTCCTACCGTATCACCTGTGTATAAAATAGTAGAATCTCCATTGCCTATATTATACTTTCCAGTCAGCGTTCAAACAATCAACAACATTACAATAAGAATTGTAGAACAAAACGGCGAACTTATAAATTTCAGAAACGAAACTATAACTGTCAGATTACATTTGAAAACTAACAGTAATGGTTACTAGATATAACAGACCATTCAAAATTCAACCTATTGCAGTTAGAAAATCTTATAAAAAAGGAGAGCGTAACCACAAAGTTAGTAGTTCCAAGAACATCAAACAGTTAACAACAGAAAACCGTCAATTTCTTCAATCGTTAGGTTTTTAATTAATGGATATCTTAAACGTGAAAGAAAAACTTTACGTTGACAATTCCATCATATCTTCCGAATTGCATACCTATCAGCCATTCATATATTCAAAATTTGATTATAATGATAAAATACGTATTCCAATCCAAGAACAGACACATACACACTACCGTCAGAAAGTCTTCTATACACAGAAGGAAGTGAAGGAAAATATACACAAAAATTAAGATTTGTCAACAATGGTATTGCGTTTTTGTTTCGAGAGATACGTTGTGAATTAAATGGAGTAACTTTAGATTCGGTAAGAAATGTTCGTTTAATATCAGCATTAAAAGAATATTTGCCTTTTAATAACAGTGAAAGCGTAAAGCTTCAAAATGCTGGGTGGTTTCCAAACAGAAGCGAAAAAGATAGAATTTTGGTAGATGATAAAGGTAGATTTAATGTATCTATACCCCTAAAGACGCTCCTTGTATTCTTCGAAGATTATAAGAAAATTATTTTAAATATGAAACAGAATTAGTACTCACCAGAGCTAGTAATGATTTAGATTCTGTGCTCCTTATAGATTATATAGAACCAAAAAGACTTGAATTTCCAACTCGGAAAGTCACGATTAAAAAATTGTATTGGAAAGTACCACATGTTGAGGTAGATATCCCTCAACAGCTTGCGTTAACGAAAATATTAGAAATAAACAAGGAAATTTTGTTGGGATTCCGAAGTTGGGAATGTGTGGAATATTCTGAATTACCTGAAGCATCGCGTCATACATGGCCAGTGAAGACAACTAACAAACTGGAAACACCGTGTCATGCTGTTATTGCCTTCCAGGTAGATCAAAAAGGACATGTACAAAAAGATGAGTCAATTTGATAATGTTGATCTTACAAACGTAAGAATTTTTTTAAATTCAGAGAGATATCCATATCATGATTTATATTTAAATTTTAAGGGCAACACATTTTCTGCTCTATATGAAATGTTTGCTAATTTTAGAAATTCTTACTATGGCTTGACAAATGAACCAATATTTACACCTGAAAAACTTAAGTCAACTTCACCTATTTCACACATGCATTGCTCTGATCAGAAGGAACCGCTTCAAAGTGGTTTTGTAGTTATGAGGGTTGAATTCGAAACAAATGAGAATATTAAAAAAATATCTTTGTTTATTGTCTTATTCTACACGATAAAATCTTTAGCTATAATCCTCTAGCTAGAACAACTTTAATACGCATGCATACGCATAATATGTATAACATAACACAACCAACTTTCCTTCATTATGGATTATATGCATGAGTTGATCATTTTTCAAACCAAATTACAAGATCTGAAGAAACAAATTAAAGAATATCAATTAAAATATATATATATATATATATATATATATATATATATATATATATATATATATTTACATCTGGCGGTTGTATTACGTCCTTCCAAACTGCAAGCATTTTGCGTCCCCCCGAAGTAACGTATTTAGAGCAAATCGGACTGTGCAATATGGCTGATAATGAGCTTTTATACATCCTGACATAATATATACTCCCCTTTTATTAAAAACAAAATATTCAATTTTTTATTTTCAAGTTATTTTGCAACCTTTTATACCACCAACTATGTACCGTCCGCTGGTATATTTCTATTATATATATAAGATTATTTTACATCCGCATATATAATTTTTTTTCAGGTCAGGACCCATTTTGCGTCCCGATCTGTTGCCAGTTTTATGATTGATCCATGCATTTTAGAATATTTTATATGATAATGGAGGCTATAAACTAATGATGAATTTAAAGACGAAGTTTTAAGAATAAAGTAATGTCTGTTTTAATAAAAAAAAGGAAACCAAACTAAATCATATTCATATTTTGAAGTTGGATATTTTAATCATTTGAAGGGAATATTTTATTTTGACTGCTTGTTTCCTCTTGTTTAGTACCTAGTGTAATTTTTCAATTCATTAATTCTGATGGAATTAATTATTTGAACATAATATTTATCAAGATAAAACTACTATATGCTAGCAGCTCTTTAAACTTTAACCACACCACAGAATAAGTTTTGCTTTTTCTTTACTTTAACTGTCTAAAAAATCCTACCTATTAAGTCACTAGTGCTGTTTTCGAAATGATATAGTATATGCTGAATTTTCAAAAAATTATTTTACCAAAACGGAGTGTTTTGTTAACGGTACTTGTTAGAAGTTTTATTTAAATTAAATGTTCATTATTCATTACCATTATTGTTCCTGTTTTAAAGATATTTGAAATTGAAACGAGCCAAAATTGGGATCGTTATTTTGTATTTAGAAACGAAGCCAGATATTTTATAGATATAAAATGGGAATCTGCATTCGTTAAAATTATCCAGCAATAATTCGCCTTTTCTTTTCAGGAATCCAGTTTAATACCTGGTTGGATGCTAGATTTGGTTCAAAACGCTTATTTAAAAACTTTGTTTTACGACGAGTAACTTAGTGATATTAATTTTTGATTTTGCTTTTTGATGACAAAAAGTTATTTAGCAAAATATAAATTTCAAATTTTAAAATTTCTTCGTGCCTGGATTGGTATATTGCTAAAAAACGTTTAAACGGTAGAATATATAAAAAAAAATCTAATGAAAAAAATTCTAAATGATCTAAGTAATTTTAAAAAATATAAAATACCATGAAATGTCATTATTAAACAAAAATCCAGGGGGTTAAAGAAATAAATATTCTATAGGTTATGCAAAAAGTCTTGTGTGTACTAAATTGCAATCAATTATCTTTAGAAATGCATGAGCAAAAAGATAAGACAAAATAAAAGTTCATCGCCCTGTACATGGAATATGAAGCATTTTTGGGGCACGCAGTTTATATAAGCAACTATACTTAAAATTACCTAAACAAAATATTTAATATCAATTCTTAAGTGCCATAAAGTAACGTAGGCACAACTACTTGAGTTTTACCATTTTACTTGATACACATTATTTTGTTTGTTGAGTGTGAAAATAATATTTTATATAACTAGTATGCAAAGTAATTAAAAGTTAGAGCGTATTTTTAGGTTTTTCTAATATCCGATTGTGCTTCTAATTATATTACTGTATTCATGGAGTGAAAAAGAATTAATCTGTGGAATTAGGACGTTAATTTCATACTATAAAAAATATTTTTCCGCTGTCGACAAAATTAACTTGTTTATTATTACATCAAAATAGTGAAAAAATAGCGTTTTGGGAAATATGAGATGTATTGTATTAATAAATAAAAATCAATCAGAAATATTTAAAAACGTTTATTAGTTTTTTTAGCAACCACAAAGTACTTAACAATTACTTTTTTGAATACTCATTTTGTATAAACACTTTAATTTTTACCCAGTCTTTATTCTTTAAAAGTTCAGGATATAAGGATATAAGGTCGTCGCACTCTTTTCGTTTGGGAGCATTTTTATTCCTAATATGTTTAGCAAAATAGAATTTGACAACTTGCTTTTGTTCATTAGTCCATGCAACCAAAACTCTTTTTTTTCCTTTTCTAATTGAATCCATTCTTCCTTGTAAATCCCTTTCTTCTTCTATTTGCTTTGGTTTATTATAACAAAGTTGCTTTTTTATAATCTCTTCATTGCCTTCTCTATGTTCATTTTCATTCTTATCATCATCACTAGATTCGTTATCCAGAAGATTTTGTTCTAAATCTATTGGAATTTCATCTAAGGTTTTCCCCTTATGCTCTCCAGCTTCACCTTTTTCCATTAAAATAAGTAATTTTGACATTTTTGCCGTCTGATAGATGTCATCAGGTAGTCTGTAAGAACTTTTATGAACCCCAGTAGTATGACCCATAAATGATGATAACTATTCAATCTCAGTCTCGTTTAAATTAAAAAGTTGTGTTAATGTTGCGAGGTGCTTTCTAAGCTTGGTACATGTTATGGCTTCGGGATTTTTTGCTCCGCAAGACACTGCATATTTGGCAACTACTTTATAACCGCATAGAGTCGTAGTAAATCCCGGTTTGCCAAATAAATAAGGGTTATCGTCTTTAAGGAAATTTGGTCTAACTTTCAGCAGTTCTTTAATGTGACTTTGTGTATCAGCACTGAACAAAACCGGCACTCCTCGGCCCCTTTTACCTCTAATGACTACTCTTTTCATGTTTTTTAAAAGTATTCTTTCAGTCTCAGTTACAACTTCGTTAAATTCTTCGTAGGTTTCATTTCTTTTTTCTGAATTTTCATATGTATGAAGCAACATCCTTTGCAGTTCACCAGGTCTTCTTCTGTTCAGTAATATGATCCTGCAGTATATCGTTTCCAGTAAATTATTATATGCAGCGACATCATGAGAATTTATTTTTATTAATTCTAGAGCCTCTTCTGCTTTTACAATCAAATAGTCTTTTAGCAATTTTAAATCACTTGCCAAAGGCACAATTGTTATTTTATTAAATTTATTTATGTTAAGATCATTCCCAGCGCGATTTGAAATATCAAAACGCCAGTTTGCTTTTAACAAATTTATCATGGTTTTAAGACCTGCTTCGCAAGTAGCCGTTTGTATCGAAGGCTCGGTTTTTATTACCATATTGATTGCAATGTCGCAACACTGTTTCAAAGACGTACAAATATTCATTGCAAATGTAGGAGATAGAAACAAGTCTTTGTTGCTATCGTATTTTGCTACTGTTTTTGTAGCCTCAACTAGTTTGTCATAATAATGTGGTTTTAGCGCTCCAAATAAATTATGTATGGAGGGTTCATTTTTCTTTAGTTCTAATAAAATTCTAGATAACTCTCTCATTTTTCTGCTAGTTACGTTAATAAAATGTTTTTCCCGATGTAATTTCAGATACCGGGCGCCAAAAGCACAAATGAGAAAGTCGTTTTTTGCTACTAGGGAGATTTTGTCTGCCCTCATCCTTGGAAAAACTTCATTCCTTAAACGAAAATCAATTTTCTTACTATCCTTTATTAAGAAGTTTTGTCCTTCGGCTTGAGCATTTTTCGAAGATTTACCTTTTGAACATTTTTTCCTATGTCGATATAAAAACTTTGACCGATAAAAACCAAGGCAATCGGGACATGGCAAAAACGACTGGCCTGGATGAAGAGCTTGTTTGACAGGTTTCACACACTCCTCACTATTTTTTATAAAGTTTCCTTTTTTCTTTAAAAGCGCTAATAACTCTCTCCTTTCTTTAGATTTTGCCTCCTTTGAAAGTATTGCTTGTACTTCTGGTTCACAACAGTGGTTTCTTTTTAAGTGTCTAACAAAATTTTGTACATCTACTTCACAAAAATAGCACATATCCTTTTTTCTCTCGTATTTTTTCTGTACATCTGGTTTGGCAAGAATTGTTAATTCTCCATCTAGGTCATCTTCAAGCTGATCCTGTAAAATTGATTACATCATAAAATTAAGTACGAATATATTATACTTTTTAAGATGTGCAGGGTTATTGATGACATTTTGCCCAAAGGATGTGTCATTTATTTGAACAGTTACAAAAAAGGTTAAATTATAAAAGTTGGGTGATTATTATTTTTATATTATATTAATATTAAAATACTATGACATAAGTTTGTTCTTTTTAATAGAACACTGTATATTATAAACTATTTAAATTCCCAAGAAAATTCTACAAATGTTTTTTAATACGAATGTTTTTTTTCCTTGTAATTTAGAGAATTAAGTCAACTCAATTGGACAATGAATGAGGTTTTGTTTCTATGGAAATAAATTAAACTCTATTTTAATTATAGAAAAAATTAGACATTCTCATAAAAAAATTACTTTTAAATATCAATGTTTCCAACAGTGTAATAGGCATAATTATATTAATGACATATGAAACATTTTTAAATGTATTTCAGAATTCAAATGTTTTATAATATTTGATATAATAAAGGTATTCTATTATTTAAACAAGTTCTTGTCTTAGTATTTTAATGCTGTTTTTTTTGTAAAGTTTATGACAGTTCAGAAAAAAATCGACAAATTTCGTTTACTCGCAACTTGTTATGAATCTCATTTTATTAGGAACCTTAAAGTGTGGCTTAATTTAGTTCCGCACATAGTAATGTAGTAACACATAAGGTACAGAAAATAGAATAATAAAGAAAATAAAATAAAAAAATAAGAAAGATTGCTGCCAAATCCAGTAATACAAGTTTTTTGCCAGCCTTTCAATACTGCTATACGTATTGGGATAAATATTTTAACAAAACTTTAATTTAAAAATACACAGTACATCCAAATACAAAAATATTTAGTAGAATTGTCAACTGTCTAGTCAATATCATATGCTCCAAGATGCACCCGCAGGCGTATTTTCGAAATAAAATAAAGCAAGAAGATAAAAGTTGGCCATCCTTTATCTTATTTTATTTCAGTGTATAAACTCCCTCTGGGAGTTGCATGCATTGATCAAACTTTACCACACTTGAAAATAAAATAAATTGACTTAAACACACTGATTTAATGATGATAATACAGCCATTTTATCCTATCATGATGAATTCGTACCAGTTTATTCCTATATCACATTTAATATTTGTTCAAATTGTGAAGTCAATTGAATAAGAACAGTTTTTTACGTAATTTTTTTGACATTTTATTAGGCTGCCATTTTCGATTTGTACCAAAATGTTACTAGTTTATTTCTATGTAAAACTTGATTTTTGTGCATAATTTGAGGTAAATTGATTAATTAGTTTTTAGTATTAATTTTATAATATTTCACCGCGCCGCCATCTTGTTCCATCATATTGTATTTTTACCAAAATATTACCAGGTGATTCCCATTAGGATTGCCAACTTTTGGAAAAGAAAATTAAGCACAAGAACGAAAAGTTATTATTCTGAAAGTAACATAGTGGAATGATTAATACCTGAAAAAAGCTCATTTTGCTTTTGCATTATAACAGTTTTTTGATGTTGGTAAAAAAATAAAAAAGAGTCATTATTTTCATATATTAACGATGCGCACATCACATATTCGCACAATTATACCTTTTATATATATTCATAACGGACATTAAAAGAATAAATAATAAAATAAATGACTTGGGGCATTTAAAAGAACGGTTGGTATGCCTATTCCATAAGACACTCAGTAGTTTTTAACCTAAGCCGCTGACTGAGGGACAAACAGACAGACCGACAGAATTGAAGAAACATGTTTTTTTTTGATACCTAGAAACCTAAAACTTGAAAATGTAAAACCTGGGAGGGTGAGGTCCCACAGTTTTACTAGTTCATCTCTATATCACACTTGCAAATCTTGCAAAATTTAAAAACAGTTTAATAATAATTTTTTTTTCAGGCTGATTTTCTAAATATTTTATTAGGCTGCAATTTTGTTTCACCTTTATCGATTCATATCAAAATTTTACCAGTTGTTTCCACTTGATTTTTGTGCAAAATTTCAGGTAAATTAGATAAGCAGTTTTTTAGTAATAATTTTCTTAATATTACATTCTATTTGTTTCCCCATACTGGATTTTTACCAAAATGTAACCAGGTCATCCCCATGTGACCTTCAATTTTTGACCAAAATTTGAAGTCAATCGGGTAACTAGTTTTAGTATAGTATAAGTAAAGATCTATAAAAACCTGAGAGGGTGATTTTTTCTCGATTACAATACGTTATACGATGGGAAGTAAAAGCCTAGAACTTTCGTAATTAAACCTTTTTTCTTAACTCTTCAAAGTGGAGAAGATCTATATTAGAAAATTATCATAAGCATTTGTGTGCATTTATCTATGGTACAATATTTGTCTATAAAATTATTTTGCAAGTATTAATTTTAATATTGTTTAAATTATATTTGATAAATAATGACAATTAAAACATTTAACGGAATAATACACGTGTCAGCGGCTTTTCAAAAGAGGTGTTATGTTATTACAATACAAGTTTTCTTAGGAAAAATATGCTGCTAAATAGGGATGGCAACGATATATCGATATATTCCTTATTTATTTTGTTGCGATATATCGGGTAATATATACGATATACTAAGACATGTATAGCAAGGAGGGCCAGACACGTAGCCATACATTTCGAAACAGTCAAATCTCAGGAAAATGAGGAAAAAGTATACCTATATCAATATATTTTTAGACTTTCGGGGGAGGGGTCCAGATCCCCAGGACGCCCACCCCCCCCCTGGCTACGTGCATGATGAAGACAAATGGAATAAATGACATGAATGGTGACATTATTGACACTTTGACATGGCATCATTTCCCGACAGACTAAATTGAGGGAAATTTCCAGTGAAATGTCCAAGAAAATTTTTGAAATTTGTGAAAAATATAGAAAGTCATTGAAAATCTGTCAAAATGTCAAAACAAAAATTAAATTTTGTTTAAAGCCGAATTTTTTGAAAACTTTAAAATGAAAAATTTAAGAGAAATTTTCAGACATTTCCATATATTTTAAAGTTAAAAGTCAGAATAAAAACCTAGCCTTAAAATTATTTAAAAATAAATTCCTTTTAATTTCCTAAATCGATGTTTGTTTAGCTTGTTGCAATATATGTATAATATATAAAGTGCTCTAAAAGGAGAAAATAAAATACATCTATTATTTTACTAAGTTTTTACTGGAACTATAACAATCGATTACTTAGTATTTATTAGAGAACAAAATACTTTATAGCTTTTATAATTAAAAATCACAAAAGAGCCCAGTTTGAGCATAACACACGGCCTTACGTTTATACTGGCCTCACGTATTAACCCGCAGTTCCCTTCAGTTTTTCTAAACTTCGCGCCTGCTCTGCTTAAAAAACCCTAAAAATTCTGGAAATACCACAAATCTTGTTGCATATTTGAGAAGAGAAAAGATAAAAGAACATTTTGTTATTTATAGGCTGTGTTTGACATCAAGAAGAGTGAAGATGTTAAAGTAGTGGGAGCAAATCTGAACGCGGCTAGTGAGTTGTAAATTTATTGCAAATGTTGTTTTTTGCCTAGTCCTAGTAAAGTTATAGAGAAACAAAGATTTTTATTTTGCCTATGCCTAAAACGCTGAACCAAACGCCGTATACGACGCAAGTAATGTAATGACAGCGATATTTATGCATTAATATCTGTATAACAAATATATCGATATATTCAACATATCGATATGTTTCTTGCGATAAATCGCATATATCGGTAGATAGTCTCTATAGAACAAATGATACGATATATCGATATATTTTTAAAATTGCCATCTCTACTGCTAACGGAGTACCTAATAAGTAACAACCCGTTAAATATTTACCTTTTCAATATCATTTGGAATTATTGTAGTCTTCTGGTTATTAGGATCTACATTGGTCTCCGAATCGGGAATTAATTCCGTATTATTAATCACATGGTTCATAGAAACATATGTGGGGGTTTGATGGTTCTGAAAAAATAAATAATGTATTATATTAATTTTATTCGTTTTTAAGGTATTTTAGCTACATAATTTTTGCAGATTAGTGTCATTAAAATTTTCTTTTGTCAAAGATTTGTCCACAATTATATTATTGTGACAGAATAAATTCGTTTATTTAATAATAATAAAATTATGCTTAGTACCTACTTTCATCAAAGCCACTTGGCTATCTTCTATTTCGTTAGAGGAATATCTCGGCACAATTACCACATTTTGCAGAATATGAACCTGAAAAAGATTGTTTTTTCTTATTTGCCACTTTCAGAATAGTAATATTACCTTTTTGTTTAATTTCGAAATTTCACCAATTGTATCCTTTGTTTCATCGCCAGAGTGCATACATAAACGTTGATCTTGATGTGTATACTGATCCTGAAACATAGATTTGCATAAAAATTATTCTCATTAGAATAACAATAATTCCTTAATTAGGAATAAAAAAGTGAATAGAAGCTCTTAAAACAAATACATATTTGCACGAAAATACTGCCTAGCAGATTGTAAATTATGTACTTACCTTTTGAATTACGTTTGCAATTTCAAACAATTTGCCACTTTTATTGTCGTTAGTGTTCGAATCGGTTTCATAATCGGGAATGAATTCTGGATCAGCATCACTATCGTGCATAGGTGAACCAGGGTTGCTTAAGCGGTCCTGAAACAGACATATGGAGGGTATTTAAAGAGGAAAGGGAAGTATTTCAAGAAAGGATTCGAAAGATCAAAATAAGAAAAAAGTTTATGTAATCACAGATCCGCAAACGCTTCGGTTTGAAGATTTCATATAGGAAATTCAATTTCTTCGTATCTCTTTTACACATTTGTTCTTATGGAAAATTTTTAAATCTGCTACCAGATTGGTTGGTGTATTATTGATTTTGAAACATTAAATTATATAAAAAATCCAGATCTGTATTTAAGAACATTAATATGATGTATGTGGCGAGTTACGTGGCAGAGTAACTTTATCTTATTTTCAGTATTATTCAAATACAAAGAACATATTCGGCCTTATTTATATCACACAGACGAAGGCAAGAACATTGTTTTCTATTTCAAATTATACCTCAAATAATTATTAAAAATTATTATTTCTAGACGAGCAGACAAGGTAGGATAAAAAGAAATATGCTTACTCCCATTTCCTCGAAATCCGTGGCACTATTCTGACCAGAAACCATACGTATTGTTCTACTTCTTAGCATTACAGGTTCACGTCGTTCACGATTTTCTTTGACGCTTTCGCCACTTATTGCATTTATGGGAGAAGGTGGTCTCTTTTCAAACCTATTATATTTCCGAAAAACGCCTCTTTTCTAAAAATATTATTACTGTTATCCATTATCTGAGTTATTTTTTTAAAGCAAAAAAAAATTAAAAATGTAATTAAATTTTAATAAAACTGTCCAAGCTAGATGTGAAATTATATAATTATAGGCTAGCAGTCAGACACGTAACCAAGGGAGAGGGTTCCTAGGGTCTGAACCCCCCCCCCTCCGAAAGTTTGAAAATATGTTGATATAAGCACGCTTTTTACTAATTTTCCTGAGGTTTCACCGTTTCGACCCCCTCCCCCGTCGAAATAAATTTATGGTTTGGACCCCCCTCCTGAACTGAATTTCTGGCTACATGTCTGGGCTAGGTGGACGAAAAATCAAATAAAAAAATGACATACCCCATGTCCATACTGAAAGAGGTAAATGCTTAGGATCATTTTAAAGAAAAATAAAAAAGTTCAATACAAATGCTCCATTTTCGAGATACAGGATGTTAACATTATATATATGAATTACAATATTAAAATTAGTTTGAGCCAGTTTGGAAAGGACAAAGGGTGTAGTTTTTCAATATTTTGCTGTTTAGAAGTTATTTAGTAAGCTCATTAAGCATGTAACAATAAATTTCCTATTTAAAACTTCAACACACTCTATCTCGAATTTGCCTTAAAATCAAGGAATCATCTCCTTTATTATTTGCGCGACATTTAGGAACACCCTTTATATACAATATTTTATTATTTATAAGAACTGGAGCATCCCATCCTAAACATTGCCGAATTTTATCTTGAAAGTCGACAAAATTATAAACTCTCTTGATTTTCGTCTTAAAAAAGACTAAATTCTGCTAAAAACTATTTTTTTTTGATGAGCCAATTCTTGTACAGAATAAAGTTTTCTGAGAAGTTTGTAATTTTTATTAGGAATAGTAAGGTGTGACCCCATTTAGTTCAGTACATAGTCATTTAATAACATATATATAAACTGCATTTTCAAATGTTTTTATTGAGCGCCATTATATTCCATCATATTGAATTCCTACCATTATTTTACCACTTTCTATATACACCACACTTTATTTTTGCACATAATTTAAGATAAATTCAGTAATTTTCAAGTAATTTTTACATTGACGCGCTCCGCGATTTTGTTACATCATGTTGAATTTGTACCAATTTATCCAATCTTATAAGAGTTTTTATTGTTTTTTTTTTAATTGATAAAACATATTTTTTGGCATCTAGGGACGGTAAAATGTGAAGATATGTAAAACCAAAGAGGGTGATTTTTTCACGTTAACAAACATTTAATTTGGCCGCCATTTTGAATTAGTACTCTAATTTTACTAGTTCATCTCTATAATACAGTTAATCATGGCATACAATTTGAAATCAATCCATTAAGTAATTTTTCTCAGGCTGAATTTTTAAATATTTTATTAAGTCGCCATCTTGAATTTGTACCAAAATTTTACCAGTTGATTCCTACATGATACTTGATTTTTGTGCAAAATTTGAGATAAATTGGAAAAGCGGTTTTTTAGTAGTAATTTTTTTAACACTTCACTAGATCGTCTAAAACTAATTTTTGACCAAAATTGAAGTCAATCGCGTAAGTAGCTTTTTAGCTACGCCGCGAACGGACAAATAGACCGACGGAATTAAGAAAAAATATTTCTAGGAACCCTAAAACGTAAAGATCTGAAAAATCTCGGATGGTGATCTTTTTTAATGTCACACTGATTATTATTTTATAATAGCTAGATTTAGGAGTCATGTAAAACATACCGAAAATTCGAACTCCGCGGGAGTAAATGCAAGACAAAAATTGCAAAAACCAGAAGTGCTAGTCTATTTTAAAAATCTATAGATTTACCTAATATGTCTACTCCAAAATGTTAGTACTCATGAAACATTTGTTTCATGATGGGGTTCATTTCTAAATTGAATTTTTCATATGTTTAAGGGTGTAAAATTTAAACAATATGCTTAAATTTTGACTATATATAAGATTATTTTCAGTAACAAATACCTACCTACAAGCATAATGGCTTACAATGTAGAATCTTAGTTTCGAAAGATCTATCATATAATAAGAAATTGCATTTATATTTAATTTTTGTCGATCGAATAACAAGATCTGTTTACGTTGATTTTTTAAACATTTTATTTGGCCGCCATTTTTTTTCACCTTAAATTCATACAACAAATTTACTAGTTTATCTCCATACCACACTGAACGCTTACACAAAATTTGAAATTAATCTACTGAGTAGTTTGACTGATTTTTAAATATTTTATTAGGCTGCCATTTTGTTTTGCTGTCTTGGATTCAAACCAAAATGTTACCAGTTTATCTATATAACAATTGATTTTTGTGCAAAGTCTGAGGTAAATTGGAAATTTACTATACTACTACATAATAATTTTTTAATATTTCACTAGGCCGCCATCTTGTTGCGCCATATTGGATTTTTATCAAAATATTACCAACTATGCCGCGAACTGACAGACAGACCTACGGTATTGATAAAACATTATATTTGGCATTTAAGGCCCCTAAAACACTATTCCGCCATTTTGAATTCTTACCACAATACCTGTTCATCTGTATACCACAATTAATTATTGCACAAAATTTGAAATCGGTCTGTTAAGTGGTTTTTACAGACACAATTTTTTAATATTTGGGTAAGGTTGATTTTTTCATGATCACAATACTTCCCTTTTACAAAATTACAAAAAAAATTAAAATTGTTAAAAAAGGCGTTGGTTGTAAAGCCACATATTTAATTTATTTATTCGTTTATTATAGCCCATTTGCCGGGTCTAAGGCAATAAAAAAATTTCGCTTCTTGGTCGGAAACTTGACGAACACTTTAAAATAAAAAAAGCAATATTTAACTGAGGGACCCTCTTTAAATATGTACTAATTGTTGGGTCCAATCAGTCACACGTTAATAGTAATTCAAATAATAAATAAAATACTACTACAAGTATTCAAAAGCCCTTGTAAATATTTTGCTTAAATTTACTCAAACAATTATACATACTTTTACCAAAAAAACTGTTTTTCTTGGATATTTGGATAGAAACTGATTGTTTAGCTTAACCTCAATATTTTTGCGGGCAAAAATGTATTGTAGCAATAAATAACTTACCAAAAACATTGTGCTCTTGCCTGCACTGGACCCAGTTATCTTCAAGAAACCACAAACACAGCTCACTAAAACACTATTTACAAAAAAAGCTGCCTTCTACTAAATCACAACACAGAATACAGCAATAAACGTCAAATAATTATTTCCCGCGTAATTTTATTATTATAAAACGTTGCCACGTCGTATTCATAAAAGGAATCAAAATGTTGCACACCATGAAACCAAATATATTCATTATGTATATTAAATGAAATCCTAGCGGATATTTCTCGAACTAAATATGAATAATATTCTTTTATACCTGGCACTAAATTGAGTCCATAGGATTCATGACTACGGGCATACGGCGACAGAGTAAAATAAATATAATAATAGAAAAAGACAACAGATATCGTATCTACAGGAACCTGTAGGAGCGGTAGTTTTTTGTTCTTTTATAACGTCACAAAGAACGAAAACTATTTTGATTCCAATATACGGATGTAAAATAGTCACGGATTCAAAATGATATGTAGCGAGGAATAAGGGGGACACAAAATAGTGCTATGGATATATATATATATATATATATATATATATATATATATATATATATATATATATATATATATATATATATATATATATATATATATATATATATATATATATATATATATATATATATATATATATATATATATATATATATATATATATATATATATATATATATATATATATATATATATATATATATATATATATATATATATATATATATATATATATATATATATATATATATATATATATATATATATATATATATATATATATATATATATATATATATATATATATATATATATATATATATATAATATATATATATATATATATATATATATATATATATATATATATATATATATATATATATATATATATATATATATATATATATATATATATATATATATATATATATATATATATATATATATATATAATGCCGTGGACATATTTCAGGGGGTGATAGTACTCGACAAAATATGAAAAAATACCAATATATAAGTGGTCAAAAGCGCACCATTTTCGTTACACAGGATGTCAAAGTTACAATTTTTTTCTCATTTTTTGCGTTTTTTTCCAGTTCCTTCTGAGACAATTAGTCCAAATTTAGAACATGTATTGTTTTTAAGAACCTCTACGATAAAGTATTAAAATCGTAGATGGTAGTATTAAATTTTTTTGCACCATCTACAAGTTTATCTTGCGTAACTTTTTTTTGCAGCACCCTGTTTGAATTCTGATATAAAATTTAAACTCTTTGTTCATTTCTTTAGCTCTTTCGTATTTTGCATTATTCTCGTATCTATCACAGTTTCCGACTTATTTGCAATAATTGCCATCCATGCAAATTAAGTGTAGGCTAAATAATGAAACTAGAAAAAAAAGTAGTAGGCCGAGGCAGGTCATTTGTTAATTCTGTTCTTTAATCTAACATTTTGTAAGAAATATTTTTTTGTTTGACGACGTTTCCGTAGTTGTTTCGAGTTGTTTAATGATGGTTGAATTCACAAATCAAGAATATGCAGAAATTAATTTCATTTATGGACTTGCCAACGCCAATTGTTATGAAGCCAGACGACTCTATGAACAGAAATATCCAAATAGCATTGCTGCCCAATAGGCAAACATTTGCAAAGGTAATCGGCTATGTGAAAATGGATCATTCAAAAAATCCACTCATTTAGCAGGAGCAAATAGAACGGTTAGGACTCCTGAAGTCGAGGAAGCAGTCCTGAATGCAATAGAAAATGATCCTGCTACCAGTACGAGGAAAATTGCAGCAACACTTAACATTTCATTTGTGCCTGTATGGAAAATGTTATTAGACAACTTAATTTATCCTTACCACATCCAAAGGGTTCAAGCTCTTCTCCCACGTGACTTTCTACTCCGTTTAAATTTTTGCCAGTGGTTCTTACAAATGCTAGCCCAAAATCCATTATTTGGAAACACGATTTTATTTAGCGATGAGGCAAATTTTTCTAGGAATGCCATACGTAATTTTCATAACAATCATTTTTGGGCAGAAGAGAATCCGCATTCGATACATAAAAATAATTTCCAGCAACAATTTTCAGTAAATGTGTGAGCCGGCATTATTGGAGATTATTTGATAGGTCCATTTTTCCTGCCAGCAAGGCTAAACGGACGATATTATCGTCAATTTCTCGAAGACAAACTCCCTGTATTGCTAGAAGACGTGCCAATTTTTCTTAGAAATGAAATGTCGTTCATGCACGATGGTGCACTAGCACATTTCTGTATAACGAAAATGGTGCGTTTTTGACCATGTATATATTGGCATTTTTTTCCTATTTTGTCGAGTATTATCCCTGAAATATGTCCACGGCATTAATTAACACCCACAATATATATATATATATATATATATATATATATATATATATATATATATATATATATATATATAACATAACTATTGAATGCGCAATTAAAATATCAAAATTTTTTATGTATTGCAATTTATGACATTATATTACTTAAAAAGCACATAATTAATATTGTATCTGTCAATTGCCATTTTTAATAAGGAATTTGATTTTTGTGTTTTATGTTGACAACCATTGTCATTCAAAATTAAAATTTGACAAATTTTATCAACGTAACAGTTTTTGGTACCATTTAAAATGGATATTTTGTTACATAAGCGGATTAGTATCATGTTATCAGATGGTCTGACGAAGCCTCCGCGCTGCCGCGGTCCGACGCCCGACCATCTGTTCACCAGGTACCGGTCCACCTATTTAACAAAATATCCATAATAAATTGTTTTGAAAACTGTTACATTGATAAAATTTGTCGAATTTTAAATTCAAACATTTATTGCATTTTCTTCTCTGAATGACAATGGTTGCCAATATAAACAACAAAAATTAAGAAAAATTCCTTAGCAATTGACAGCTACAATTTTATTGATGTCGTTTTTAAATAATATAAAGTCATAAATTCAAAAATATGTATAATTTTGATATTTTAATTGTGTATTCCGTCATTTTCTTAAAAAAATTACTGAAAGAAACAGAAAAAAAGGTAAAAAACTGTGTATACCGGTACACCAAAAATCATCAAAAGTTGCGATGGTAAGTGTAAGTAAATATTTACCCATAGCATCAAAATGAAACTGTCAAAACTGACTGAAAAGGCCAACATTATATTTCCTTTAGCGGTAGGAACTATTGAATGAAATGTACTATCGAATAATTATTAATCATTCATAATCAACTTTGGAATGATTTTATTCGAATAAATTCATTCGTTTACTTTATTTTAATTTATAGATTACATGACAAATCCATATACAGTCATATTCAAGCTACATAGCTCTCTACTTACATATAATTAACAAATAACAGTTTTGTTTTGTTACATATAGTTACCCTATTTGAAGTTTGTTATTATTTTTAGCTTGTAAATAAATGGATTATGTATTTTTTATTTTCGATTCTACCAATTGATATCTTGTTCAAGGCGTAATTATAAATGTAGAAAAAAGTTATCATGAATTATACAAAACAGTAACATAAATATTCCGCGCACGTGACATCCTTTCCTTGAGTTATGCGTTTGAAGCGACATCGTGTTGGTATCATCCGCCGCCTACGCCATGCTACGTAAACAAAATTAATTGGTTTTATCCGTAATTCTAGTAATAACTTTTTCCGTAATGGCCGGCCGTGTTTACGATCTTAACGGCTAAGAACCTACACTTACCTTGCAGAAAAAAGAACTCGTGCCTAATGATTAATACTAAAACAAAAGTTAAAATCTGTTAATACTAAAACAAAAGTTAAAATGTGCCTTTAAAACTAAGTTTTAACTTATCCCTTGTTACTTACTCTAAAAAAAAAGAAAGGAAAAAGAAAAGTTACCAGAATACACGTTAAATTTAAAAGAAATACAATTTGTTTTTAGATATATTTAATATTAAATTTATAATATTTTTTTAAACGCGACAACGGCAAAGTATTTGCGGATGTATCACATTTAATGAATTATTCCCTTTAAAATTCAATATTTATCATATATATTGTTTACTATCCTACTTCGTCCACATCAAAACAAAGATAATTAAAAAATAATGTGCCCAACACAAAATATTTAAAACCAAGGAAAACTGGTAGATATATATTTATATTTGGCCATAAATTATCATAAGACACTAAAAAAATTATAATTAAACCGCATCGAGAAGCGAATATCTAAAGAAAATATGTATCAAACATTCCATTTCAGCCGACTGAAATTCCTTTACCGAATAAACCAACTACGAATTAGTAGCTACTAAATTTATTCGCTCAGATTCGCCAATAGATGCTGGAACATTGTCGGTAAAACATTGTCCGAATAAACATGATGTACCTGTCACTATTCGCATGATAGTTATTTTCATTCGTTTGGTGGTTAGTTACTAATATTAGTAATACGTGTTGAATGAACAGTTTTCAACTATCGAATAATCCGATAGTGCCCAACGCTAATTTCCATACAAGAAAAAACATCAGCAATCCGATGTTATGATTACTAGGGACTTGGGTTTATATTAGTCTTGAACAGTGTTGCCAGGTTATGACAATTATAACAGATCTTCTGATGAAATCTATGACCTTTTTACTCAAGGTCCGAAATAAAAAAAATTACAAAACCCTTAATGAGCAAAAAAATTATTTATGTAGGAGAACGGCTCAATGACCAAATCACCGTATACGGAATAAACGCTTTTTTTGCTTTATAAAGCCCAGTGTTCAACTAAAATTATCTTCGAAAAGAATTTGTTACCTTTCTTCAAAATCTATTACCTTTTCGAACGCCTATGTATTACCGTTTTTCAAAATATTCTGGCAACATTGGTCTTGAATCAACAGTATTATGAGCTGGCTAACAATCTCCCATCTCACTGAGACAGCCAACAAACAACTTGTGTCTTGACAGACTTTTTTTGACTTTTATTATCAGTGTTTTGACGTTAAAAATCAGCTGAATGGTTAGTAGTGGTTTTTATACCATAAATGTAAAAAAAGTTTACGTTAATCTTTTTATTTTGATTGCTCTAAATATATGATACAGTAGAAATTAATGATCCATTGGATATGCAAGCTAATTATTTGATTATAAGCAATACTGGCAAATAACTTCGTAAGAAAAGCATTTGTTTTATTTTACAAATGTATCTGGAAGTAATATTGTTAAGGCGTAGATAATTTAATATTGAATTAATTTCAGGTAATTCAAGAGTCATTTGTACAGTTTATATAGAAACCTTTACGTGATTTGTGAGTTATTGTGGGTGATACATGATAGATATTATAGTTTCCCTAAATCTGGTATTAGTTACCAGACTAGGTGTATTATTAGTCGAGTGAACGAATGTGAGCATTTTGCTTACAGCGTAAAAAGTATAATTGATACGTAATCTTGGTGGTTGCAACTGATTAGCATGTCTGGTACTGTAATAATGTAAGTGTGAATTACAGTTGTACAAATGTTTGCTCTTGTGGAATAGAAAAATGCACATTACACAACACTTAAATATTACAAAAACCATGGGTATACGGTACAAATTTTATACAGAAGTTTTTATGATTATTAGTTCAAACTTTTGTACAAATACCAAATTAAAAAAATAAAATAAATATGTGCTGCATATCTTATTTTCAAATTTTTTGCTTTCACGATTAGTACTTAGATTTGGTATATTTTATAAATATTAAAGAATGGGTTGATGAACCATTTTAATCTTTTGTCTGTGCATCACACAACAGTAACAACTTACTAATGATAAATTAAAATATTTAAATTTCAATATTTGAGTGAATTTGAAATATTGACAATATTATTATATTTTTACTAAGTATTAAATATTTTATCCCCCATATTATGGGCTTTTTTTTGCTCTTCAGGAGAATATTATTATATCGATTATAATCACGTCGATTCTGTGTAATTTTGTTATATTTATGTACTATGTTACTTTTGGACTTGAAATCATTTATCATTGTATATCGTTTTTTTATTTACCTACAAATAATTTTTTTTATTGGTGCTATGGTAACAAGTACTTACACAAGTCAAAACAGTGTGAAGCAATAAAAGGATTACAAAATAATTAAATTTACAAAAATAATAATTCGAATAAACATTGAAAATTAAAAAAAAAAAACAAATTTACAGGTCTGTCACTATCCGATACAACACAATCAAGAACTAAAACTATAACAGTAGATATATGAAAAATAAATACATAGAAATTTACAGGTAGAAGTCAGTGAGACAATTTAAGTAAAAATACAACGCAATTAAGAAACAAAACTATCATAGTAAATATGTAAAAAATAAATATATAAAACTTTACAGCTAGAAGTCAGTGAGACAATTAAAGTAAGATAATATACAGACAAGTCCAAGAAGTGCTAGTCTGTTCCATGAGATTGAAAAATAAACATTTACAGGTTATTATTACTCAGGAAGTATGGCACAGAGATGAGTTGCCCAGAATAATCAGAGATACCAGTATCAAGGAGGGACACATTGCAGTCTTGAACACTGAAGTTTAAAAATGCCGTCCAGACAGTTGTTTTTCCTAGTCGCCCCTGTCACCATTCTAGTTATGCCAAATGATTCCAGTGCACAACACAACTCAGCACTTTCTCACTGCCATGTGCTGAAATGCACATTAAAATCATCCACAATAATGACCCTCTACAATAAGCAACCAAGTTAAATATGTTTTCCATTATCTGGAGAAAAGTGTCGAAACACCCAGACGGAGATCTGTAAATTATTAATATTTATGTTTTCAATGTTTTGACAAAGACATACCTCTATACGCTTCAAAATGGTCAGAACATTCACCTCTGTCAAAGGCGAAAACATGGTACCTAATGTAGGATCGATCATAACTGCTGTTCTACCGCCCCTGTAGTATTATCTGCAATGATATTTAGTTTGTCGGTCTTGAGCCAATCTTCTGTGAGACACAATATATCAATCTTCTTATCCACCAAGAATGCATCCAACAAGTTTATTTTATTCTTGACAGACTGGATATTCAAATGGAATATTCTGATAACTTTGGGTACAGGATCATGTTCTTGTTGAGTAACATTTCAAACCAAAAGACTGCCTCTCTAAAGTCAAGAATGCACTCCCCACATTGTCTTTTAAAGCGTTAGTAGCCTGTGAATGTGGAGGCATCCCAAAGACATCATTGCTCATGCTGTTGGCGAAAGTTTCACCATTTGGGCTTTGTGTGTTTGCACTAAGGAGGGGATGATGTTTGTCCAAAACCAGCTGATCCAGTTGGTGTTCCATTGTAAGCTCCTCTGATGTTTTTAGATCATACCTAAACAGCATCTCTATAAAAAGTTTTTTTTCATCATAATTCCATCTTGGCGCATGGTATCTATCGAAACTGATATTAAATACAGGGGGGTATATTTACCTCCAAACTCTGATAAAGATAAATATGTACAGCACTGTTTGGCTGTACAGGAGGTAATAACGAATAACCCGTCAGCTGCGCTGAGCTTATTTGGCGACCATAACTTACCTGATGCCTCTTGCGAAAACAATGCTTATGGTGTCACGGTCCATTGCCCTGCGAATTATCCTGCCCGAAATTTTGCTGAGGTTTTTGCCTTCCTAAATTTGTTTCAAGTGAACTGTACACCCAATAGCCGTAATACATTCTTAGACTTGTTGTTCTCTCACCTTTGTTATATTAAGCCTATCATTGCTAGTGATGTCTCGCTACCAGGTAGTGTGCATCACGAACCTTATTGCTTTAAAATTTCGACTGATGTAGAGTATCTACATTACGAGGAGTTCTACTAAGATTTCAGAAATGCTAATTTTGTGGCCATTAACGACGTTTTGGCAAGTGTGGATTGGGATGCTCTTTTTAATGAGGTTGATGTTTGCCTGGCTGCCGAAAGACTGTATGAGGTTTCGAATTACTGTCTGGATGTGTTCGTGTCTCGAAAGAGAAGTAAAAACTCGAATTTCCCCAAATGGTTCACAGTCAGGATGACTATGCAAAATTTTCTGAGCTATGTGCAATGTGTATTTGTTTGCCAGGCATTTTTCAAGCGTGTATGTTAGCTCAGATTGCCCTGTTCCGGACTACAACCTAAATAACACTGGTGATGTTTCTGTTCAAGGTGTCTCTATTCTAGAGATTTACAATAAGATTTCTGCTCTTCCAGATAGGGTCAGCTGTGGCCCTGATAACATACCTAACATATTCATTAAAAACTGTATATGTACTTTGGTTGAACCTCTGCATAAAATATTTAACATGTCTCTTCAAACCTCCATTTTTTCCAGATCTATGGAAGCACAGCTATATAACTCCGATTTTTAAGTCAGGTGAAGCAGAGGATATTAGGAATTACAGTGGAGTTTGTGTCCAGTCAGAATTATCTAAGTTATTTGGTAGTTTAGTGTATGATCAACTTAGCTGGGCTTGCAGGGGTTTAGTGCATAACGAAGAGTATGGGTTCTCTAAAGGTAAATCAACCAATGTTAACCTTGTTAGATACAAGATGGGTCTGTTGGAAGCCTTGGAGAATAAAATTCAGGTAGATGCAATTTACACTGACTTTCCAAGGCTTTCGACAGGGTTGTATTTAAGCTATTAATTGCCAAGGTTAGAACGTTGGGTTTTTCTTCATCTTTGGTTGAGCATCTCACAAAGGCAATACTTGAAGGAGATTCTGGAGCAGCTAGAGGAAAGAAAAACCAAAGGCAAACTAAACCTAAAAATTAAGTACATCAGGGGAGTACAAAAAATAATCACAGATAGGCAAGAAGGTAGGTCCACTGCACCCCCCAATCCTACCCCAAAAAACTAACATCAAACACAAACAAAATAGGAGTTAGTATTCTTGTGAAAAATGAACTACATGGGCAAACATTGCACTCCCACTTAAACAACAAACATGAAACCCCTCATCCATAGACTCTATCTGGGTAAATTACCAAGTATCATCAACCACATTCTTCCTAGATTGTATCTACAGACCCCCCAACACCAGTTATGAAGACAGCAATGCTCTCAACAACACACTTACTAGTGCATTTGACGAAAATACCAACACAATAGTATTTGGTGATTTTAACTACCCAGAGATTAACTGGGGATCTCTTACACTTACTTTAGGTAATACATCAGCCCTAGACTTCTTCAATCATTACAAATCATGGAACACCTGGCAACTCATCGCTGAAAATACCAGATACCGAGGTGACCAAGTATCATTGTCAGACCTCCTACTTGTAAGTGACAAAAAATTGATGACTGGAGTAAATATCCTTCCTCCATTTGGAAAAAGCGATCATTCTGTTCTGGCGGCTGTGGTCCAGGTGTGCACAAACAAAAAACCAACAAAATATGTGTTAAAAGGAAACTTCTGGAAGGCAGACTATGGGATGATAAACGAAAGGCTAGGGCAGTACCTCTCGTAGTGTAATGAGAATCTTACATATAACAAACTAGAACAAATTGTTACTCAAACCATTGATGCTCATTTCCCTCTGAAGAGCTGCAGAGTAAATGCTAGGAAGCCCTGGCTGCCTAATGGGATATTTAAGGAAATCGACAAGAAAAGAAAACTTTGGGATAAATATAGGGCAAATAAAACTGAGGAAAACTACAATAAGTATAGAATGCACAACAACGCTCTAAAAGAAATTATACAAGATGCCAAACTACAGTATGAGGCAACTTACTGAACAAAGACGAAAAATACTATTACAACTATATTAAAAGATCCCTCAACAGTAGCTCAAATGCAGTAGTTCTCAAAGACCCTAGTAGTCAAGATATTATCACAAGCAATAGAATAATAGCAGAGACCTTTGCAGATCAATTTCAAAAAGTGTTCACTTCAGAAGACCCATCTAGCATTCAAATCCTTCCTCCTCATTCCAGAGTGGCAAACGAAATCTCCAATATAATTATAACAGAAGACAAAGTTTTGAAAGCATTAAATTCTCTCAAACTGGACTCGAGCCCAGGACAAGAGATAACATCCCTTCCGTCTTCCTCAAGGTGTGCAGTGCAGCATTGGCCCCTTTTCTGGTAAAAGTGCTTGGAAACATTATCAACACTGGAGAAGTCCCTGAAAACTGGACAAAAGGCTACATAATACCAATCTTCAAAAGGGGCAGCAGGTACGATCCTGCAAACTACATACCAATAAGCCTTACTTGCCACATCTGCAAAGTAATGGAGAAAATTGTTGTTCTAGAGGTGACAGAATTCCTGATCCACAACCAAGTGCTGCCAGCCAACCAGCACGGTTTCCTTCCTCAACGTTCAACTACAACAAACTTAATTGAGTGCCTCAACATCTGGACTAAGAAAATAGATGAAGGTAAACCAGTTGACATTCTCTACCTAGATCAAGAAAAAGCATTCGACAAGGTCCCATTTGCCAGGCTCCTATACGAACTGGACCACTTTGACATCAGAGGAAACCTACACACATTCATCTCACGAATCCTCATCAGGAGGACCTATCAAGTAAGAGCAAATGGGGTGCATTCCAGGCCACATACAGTCCAGAGTGGTGTCCCCTAGGGATCAGTTATAGGACCCCTGCTATATAGCATACATAAGTGATCTTGACCAGCACATAAAAACCAGCATTTCGTACTTTGCAGATGATACCAAGTTGTACTGTAATCCAACGACAGAACTGGCACTCTTTCAGGAGGATATCAGGACCATTGAAACCTGGACACAGACCTAGCTGCTTAAACTGAACGAAGACAAATGTACTATATTACATTTGGAGGCAAATAACGCTCAACATCCCTATACACTGCATCAAACACAACTTTAGGAGGTAGCCGAGCAGAGGGACCTTGGTGTCATTGTGAGCAACAACCTCAAATGGGAACCACACATAACACAGATTGTAAAGAAGGCAAACACATTTGTATATCTTATTTAGAAAGCCTTTGCTGATAAATGTATCCCAACAATGAAGAAGATATATCTAACATATGTGAGGCCTAAGTTAGAATATGCCCATTCTGTCTGGAACCCTTACTACATCAAGGACATCGAGCTACTGGAGAAGGTCCAAAGAAGATTTACCAAGATCCCTAACTCTCTAAAGAATACTCCATACACTGAGCGCCTTAAAGTCTTTGATCTAATACCTCTAAAGGAAAGAAGGGATCGGGGTGATCTAATTGAGACTTACAAGATATTGAATAACAACTATTGGCAAGGGCTAAACCTCAATCACAACTTGTATCTGACAAACACAAACAATCAACTAAGAGGACACAGTAAAAAGCTCAAAAAAGAAAAGTGCTCAAGTCTAGTGCGTAAACATTTCCTGTCAAACCGTGTAGTGTATAGATGGAACTCATTAAACGAAAATACAGTCAGTGCTCCGAACAAAAACACCTTCAAAAATAGGCTGGACATGGACCTAAAAGATAAAAACAGTAGTTTAGTGCATTACCTGGGATAACCTGTGATATGACATTCTGTGATAGTAAGAGTACAACACAAGTGATAATTCAAAGACTTAGCACAATATAGCAGTCTCATCGGCCTGGCCGCATACTGCTACTGGCAGTGATAATAATAATAATAATAACATCATAATCAGTTTGTGTTCGAGACGTAAACTCTTTCAGCTTTGTAGTTTCAAATTCACTTGTTCTATATGTAGTTTCTGTTTGGCTTTCATTGTCTATCAAAAAAGCACAGCTGGTCTAGGTGCTTTTATAGTCAGTATGGTGTGTTTTCTATTGTATGTTTTGACTTTCAGTCTTTAAGTCAGTTATTTTTTTCTTGAGTGCTTTAATTTTATTTGAATATTCCTTCAGCTGCAAGTCATACTTTTCTTCCTTCAACTTCCCTATGTAGCACTCCTTTTATTCAATTTCCTTTTTGACGCCAGTATTTTCTTTACTCAATTCTTTAGCTATATCTACTAGCAGTTCATCTTCTGACACAGAATCCATACATTATTTGAGCAGTATATTTTATAATGTTCTACTACTTTCCAACCATTATGTCGCTCCCAACATGATGGATGCACTATAGAATGGCAAACGATGCAAACATAGTTGCTAAATTATACAAGAGTAAAATTAAACCATCCGCAAGAAGTTTTTAAACATCCCTGGTATACAAAAATTATAACAGCATATCACAAGAGCACTTATAGTTCCTTCAATAAAGCACTATTTAATTGCAGTAAAGCACTGATTACTGTTCCAATGTTCATTTTGAGCTTGAACCACTGATCTGGGTAGATGAAACCGACTATAGATTGAAATTAAATCAAGAAACCAGATGTTACTGAATTCAACAGATGAAACGGACTATATATTCTTATCGCCGTTGTGGAATGTAGTTTTTTGATTTTAATGAATTAACGAATGATTTAGATTGGGGAACAGAACAAAAGTACAATTTAGCGACGTTCCACAGAATATACATAAGTGAAATTTTGACAAAGGGAAATTGAAACCTTTATTAAAAATTGAGGAAAAATTCGCGAATAGATATTGGCAATTAACGCTATAAATACCGCGCAAACAGTGTACAATAAAAACACAACAGAACACGATAGTGTGTACACACACTGTATTTCCCAGGGTTATTTGACTTGATACTTTTTTGATTTTATTTGCAAATTCGTATCATTTGGAACGTTTTACAGTAATTAAAAAAAAAAAATTCTAAACTTTTGAAAGAAATGAAATGAAATGGATATATTTATCCCAGTTTGCAAATGTCAACTTAAAATTAATTACATTTAAAACATTACTAAGTATAAAATGCATTTATATACCCAGGGGGTGTAAGACGTGTCAGTTTAAAATTTAAAATAAAATGAAAAAAGAAAAATACAGATTGACATATTACACATACACTTTAAAATTACATACATTGAAGACTTTTGCACAAAAACAGTTGGAAAATATTTTAAAATTTAATTTTTAAATGAAGTTTAAAATGATGTTCCTCAGGCGATTTTAATAGACTTTATCACAGCAAATTTAATCAAAGTCATCACAGAAATATTCATCCAGAGTATAGTAAGTTTATTAGCATGAACATTTTTAATGTTATTTGGCATTTTATTACATATTTCTATTATTGAATAGTTTACATTTTTTTGAATATATATAAAGTTACATTTTACAGATTTTAGATCATCTTTATGTCTAGTATTATGTGAATGATTTCTTTCTGAATCTTCAAAAAGTTTTTTATTGTGCTTGACAAATATTACCGATTCATAAATATAAGTTGATATGAAAGTAAAAATTTTGTTTTAAATAAATTTGACCCTACAAAACTGAAAACTCTTGAGATCAAAGATGCTTCGTTTACATCTCTTTTGCAGGATAAAAATTCTGTCAGCCTCTGTGCCCCTCGCCCAAAAGACAATGCTATACCTCATTCGTGAATGTACATATGCATGATATGCCAAAATTGCTGTTTCAGAATTGATTAGTTTCTCATATATTCAAAAAAATCTAAATGTAAAGGTAAATATAGATAATTAATAAGATACTAAGAGTATTAAAAATTTCAATAGACTCTGGTTTTTCATCCTCTAATGAAAGAACTACAGATCTGTCATCTGCAAACTGCACTGCACTGCTTGGAGAAATTAGGGGTAATTCATTTGTATAGATTATGTAAAGGAGCAGCCCCAGGGTTAATTTCTGTGGGACCCCTCTGTTTACAATTTCAATATTGGATGTATGATATCCTCTTTTTTGTTGCTATAGCTAACTGTTTACAATTAAATAGATATGATTTTATTAACTGATTTGTGATACCTCTAATCCCATATTTTTCCAGTTTCAAAAGAAGAACCTGGTGGTCTACACTGTCAAAAGCTTTTGAATTTTGATAAATCCAGTAGTCTTACCAGAATTTAAAGATTCCAGAACTTGACTGGAAAGCTAAAGAAATCTTTTTTAGTAATATCATCAATATCATGAAGCTATTCTAATGCTTTGGATGGAGATTTTGAGAAACTAAAGTGTTTGGAAATGATAGAAGAACAGAAGAATCAAATATCAGGACTAAACAGCGAAATTGTCGATGCCCTGAAAAAAAATAGGAATCTCTCTATAGCTATATAAGAATGGGAAATTAAAAATACCATAATTTGTAAAGAACTAGATGAGCTGAAGACCCTAAAAAGTGGGATGATTACAAGCATCGAAACATTAACGGTCAAAGGGGACGCATATATCAACTATTGGAAAAGGGCTAGTTGTGAGCTCTTTGAGATGAGAAAACAGATGTCTATCTCTTCCTAGAACACATTGCTATTTCAGGGCACCTTCACTCCAACCCCCATCAGACATTCGTGGACCACACAAATTCTTATCTTTGGAAACAAATAATGTGTTTCTCGTACTGGCCGAATTCTGTGAGATCTTATCGGAACTGGCTTCGACATCAATAGTCAAGACGACTTCATAATATTTTTATAGGCAAGGAGAATGCAAGGAGATATTGAGAAACTAAAAGAGACAGCCAATAGATGTAATTTAATAATCATTAGTCACCCCTTTGGTGTTAATAGGCTAATCCTAAATCGCTTTATTTTCGACACAAACCTAAAATTATACAGCAGTCTTAACAACTCGGCAGGCTCCCCCCCTTTTTTTGAGCCTTGACAACTTCACAATGCAACATGAAAAAAACAGGCAGTGTCATGCAAGTTATTGTGCTAAACAGAGTGTGATGAGCTACATAATTAAGTATATATCTTTAAAAACATCAAATGGAGTGTCCACTGGGTCACTGACATGCGTGGATTTGGGTTCATCTGAGGATGCCTCTAGATCGGTTTTTCGACACCCGCAGAAAAATATAAAAGTCTCATAAACATCTATCAAAATTCTAGAGGCCTGCGAACTAAAACAGTAGATTTGTACAACAAAATTTTTGGGTGTGATTATAATATAATAATACTAACAGAAACATGGTTAAATGATGGAATTGGAAGTGGGGAGTTATTTCCTGATGACTGCATTGTACATAGAAGAGATAGAAGCTTGCAAATGATGGGTAAGGAGAGAGGTGGAGGTGTCTTAATAGTTGTAAAATCATGTAACCAGTCTACAAGAAGATATCGTAGAGGAAATATGGGTCGGTATATCAGTTGAAAATGTTCAGTATGTAATGGGTGCTGTATACAAACCTCCTTCATCATCTTTTTCTATATATGAAGCTCATATTCGATCAATAAATTATATAAAAGACCACTTACCAAATACCTCATTACTTCTTGTAGGAAACTACAACTTACCAGGGTTAGTAAAATCATACAGGAATGGTCCTCGCGAGGAGTTTAATAATGATCCAATTCCTCTATCAAGTCTTTTTAATCATTCTAACAATTTAGTTTTTATATCTAAAGATGAAACTGAGGCTGCATTGTTTGACTGTGTTTCCTTTCATGACCTTATACAACTAAATAACATTGAGAATCATAACTCCACTATTCTCGACTTGGTATTTTCTAAAGTCAAATGTCAAAGTCAAATATAGCTTTAATATCAAAAGATGAAAATCTCATTGACAAAGCAGAACTTAAAATAAAAAATTATAATCTAATTAAATTAATTATTTAGAGATATACGACTATAACAATCTATCCATTCACTGGCAATCTTCACAAATACACTAAAACACGGGACAATCTTTACAAATACACTAAAAAGTCATTAAATAAAAATTAGTTTAGCATATAATAAAAACCTGTACACAATAAAATACATATAAAATAAGATCTCAGAATGAGATTCAAATATTAAGCTTATTAAAAACAATATAGAAAAACAGTACTATTAAAATGAATCATTAAAATATTCTGTCAGTGAATAGTAAGGTCGACTCAATAAAATACTTTTAACTTCCTTTTTAAATTTCCTAAAAGAGTCAATTTTTCTTATAGCTTTCGGAAGGCGATTAAATATTTTTTTCCCATTATATATTACCAAATTCTTAACTAAAGTGGAAGTTGGTATAGGAAGTGCTGTTATATGTCAAAGTCAAAGACAAAGTATTTATTCTTGCTTTTACAAAATGTTTGTACATGTCAATATGATACTAAGCCTAAAAAAAAAAAGAAATATATAGTGCCTGTTCTTAATTAAGATTATAATACAGCAAATGTCAAACAGAAAATAGTTAAAAATTTTTTAAAATAAACAGACAGTTCAGAGAACAGAAATAAACACAATAAAATTAAACAAGATTACAATAAGACTACTTCACAAAACAAAATGTCAGAATAAACTAGCTAAAATGTGTGTTGTTAAAATTAAAAGTATAAAATTCATCAAGGGTGTTAAATGCTTGGTCTAAAAGAAAACAATCTTATTTAAAAACACTTTTTGTGTTAGTTCCTTTACATTCTTAGGAAGCATATTGAACATTTTAGGAGCATGATAATTTATTGAAAATCTAGATTTGTTAATTCTATGGAATGTGATTAAAAAGTTATCATTATTTCTAGTTTGATATGAGTGAATCTCATTTAACCTAACATATTCACTCAAATTATTCCTAACATATTTAAGACATTCACAAGTGTACATACAGGGCTGAGTCATAATTTTAATTTGTTTGTATGCGCCTCTACAATCCGCCTGATACGGTACTCCTCCAACAACTCTTACTGCCCTCCCTTGAAAACGCATGGGTATTGCGAGTCATGTAAGCTGGTGTGGTTTGAATTTACTATCTAAATTTTTTAAAAATCGGACTGTCTCGAGAATAAATATACTTGTAAGTGTCAGTAATTTATTTTGAATAAATTATTTATTTATTTCACTTTATGCCAAACGATCTAAATAGATATGACAAAGTCAAGTGTAAAAATAAAAGATAACATAAAACATTTTTAAAACAATATTAAGATTGGACTAACTAACAGAAAACAATTATTGCAAAATTGAAAAGTAATTTCTAACATTATAATAACTTTTTTCAGGAAGATAACTCTTTGTACTTTTCTTAAATTTTTTGTAAGAAGTTATTTCTCTTAGGCTTGCTGGTAGTTGGTTGTACATATTCCCACAAAAACAGTAAGGACTTCTTTGGAAAGTGCTAGTCGTATAGGGCGGTATATATGTTTGTGGACTTTCTTGTACCATAATTATGTAGTTCTAGATGACGAGAAAATCTGGTGAATTGTTTTTTAACAAATAATACCGAGTGTAAAATTAGAATACATGGAAGAGGGAGAATTTTATACTTATTTTTATAGAATATTTTTTATTTGTAATATAAAAATTCTGTTTAAATCTCTTGATTGGCCCCAGTAAATAATACCATACCTTAGATGGCTATATGCTAGTGCGTAATAGGTATTAAAAAGTAGTTTTATTTCTAAAGTGTTTTTTAGATTTCTTATTGCAAAGTAGGCAGTATTTAACTTACTTGCAACAGGGTTCATGTAGTTGCACCATGTTATGTGTGGATCTAGATGTAATCCTAGAAATTTAAAATTATCAATCCTATTTAAATGTTTGCAGTTTAATAACAAATTTGGAACCCGAGGCATATCTTTTCTTATACAAAGACATAAAGCAGGTTTTAGATTCGTTGGCAATAAGGCAATTTTTCTCACACCATAAAGCAAATTTTTCCAAAATTATATTGGCATTATTTTTCAATTTCTGGAAATTATTATCAGAAATTGCTATAGTGCAGTAATCTGCATAGAGAATTATTCTATTTTTTGATGGTTACAGAGGCCAGAAATTTTCCAGATCATTTATAAAAAGGGTAAATAGTAGAGGTGAAATAATGCTTCCCTGAGGTACACCACAGTTTATATTATGTCCAGTAGAGATAACATCCCCAATCTTAACCTTTATCTTATATTCCTCCAAATAAGACACTAACCATTTGTTGATATCTCCCCTTATTCCCAATGCATATAGTTTCTTCTGTAAAAAGGAGCTATTTAAGCAGTCAAAAGCTCGAGTTAAGTCAAAGAAGATGGCAAGAACGTAGTTTGATGTGTGCAAGCCCTCATAAACAAAATTTTATAGCTCAAAAGCAGCTGTAGAAGTGGAGCAATCTTTTGTAAAACTGTGTTGTTTGTTACTTATTAATTTTTCTTTATTTAAGAAGTTTTCTATTTTGCATAAAACTACTTTTTCAAAAAGTTTAGAAAAGGTAGGCAGGCCCGTAATACATCGATAGTTTTCGATTTTTTCCCTGTCAACCTTTTTATAAAGTGGAATAACTTCCCCTACCTTCAACTCACGAGGGAATATACTTTTTTCGAGGGATAAATTATAATCCCATATTTTTTCTAATGCCATAACTGGGATGTCGTTTTTACCAGAGCAGGCTGTTTTGTTTTTTAACAGTTTTAAAGCTGAATGAAGATTGTACACATTCAGTGGTGTTAAAAAAATTGACCTGATATGAAATTCACTGGTTGTACAATTTGAAAAATCAATATTATGTTTACCTAAGGTTGTTGATATTAGGTTTTCTGCACTTGTTGCAAAATATTTGCAGAAACCTCAATCTCGTCTGAATAAGCACTTTCTTTGTCATGTCTTTCATTGAAAATTTCTTGGCATTTTGGGAAACATAAAATAGTGTATCCACCGTTTTTTACCACGTCAGTTAGCCGTTCCAAGCAGTTTGGGTGAAGCACTGCAAATAATGGTCTACAAGAGTCTCTTGGTTTCACTTGTAACATGAATCGCAATGCTCTTTTCTGCAAAAGAAAAATATGTTAAATAAATAACCTGGACAAGATCCCAGAAACATATACCATATCGCAAATGAGATTCTATCAGAGCAAAGTAAACATTTCTAGCTGTTAGTAGATCCATTTCACGAGCTATAATTTTTAATGCGAAGCATCCTCTGGAAAGCTTTGTGGGCGGTTGTGAAATATGTTGTTCAAATTTTAATTTTTCGTCAACAAACAAACCCAAGAACTTATTATATTTTACACAGCATATCTGCTCGTCATTCATTACCACATCCTCCAACTGACACTTAAAACTTATAATATTCGTCTTAGATATATTAAGGGTAAGATAATTAGCATCACACCAGTTTTTAAGTTTTACAAGATCACAAGTAATATTGTTTTCCAACAGATCAGGAGACTTGAAATGCCACAAAACACTAGCATCATCGGTAAACATTGTAAAGGATCCAGATATATCTAAATTTGCTAAATCGTTTATATATTTGAGAAACAGTAGAGGTCCAAGGACGGAACCCTGAGGTACTCCAGAACTTATTGATAATTTTGAAGATCTCTCATTATTAAATGTCACCGATTTATGACGATCTGACAAATAAGACTTTAACCACTTTAAGACTGTGCCCCTTCTAATCTTCCTAATGTGAAGGTCAAAGCCTCTGATTCTCCACTATCTCGCATTGATGGTCATCATCCGCCATTAGACATCATAGTTTATATTGAGAACATTTTCAGCATCCCCTCTAGTGAAAATGACTGTAACCTCAATTTTAATAATGCAGACTACAATGTGATAAATGAATATTTTGCAAATGTAGATTGAAATATTCTGCAAGGGCTGAATATTGAAGATGCTGTGGAGTTCTTGTACTACACCATAAATACAGCAGTCAACTTCTTCGTTCCAACAAAAAAATATAACATCATTGAAATTCCCATGCTACTTTTCGCAGACAACCGTCAACCTGATCAAAAATAAAAACAGAGTATTTACAAAATTGCGAAAGGAAACGTCTCTTTCTCTCGAAAACAGATACAGACAACTCCGAACGCAGTCCAAAACTGCTATAAAAAACGATTATGATGCTTTCCTTCAATCCTCCCAACATCGAATTTTACAGAACTGATCTTTTTGGGATATTTAAGAGCCAAACGGTGTATCACTGGATATCCTGCCCAAATGATGTATGACAACAGCATGACATCCAACCCAAATGAGATTGCTAATTTATTTGCTGATTTTTTCCATTCTGTATATTCTCGGGACAAGCAAATTACTATCGGATCAAATTAAAATTCATGTCTAACAAACATTCATATGAAATGACCTCTGACATAGTCTTCAATAAGCTTGCTGACATGGATATCACAAAGGGCCCTGGTCCAGATGGAATTCCTCCTGTGTTTTTTCAGAGTGTAGCCCTACACTTGCTCTTCCTTTGAGTTACATTTTCAGTTTATCAATCTCAATGGGCGTTTTTCCAAAAAAGTGGAAATTTTCCACAATAACACCAATATTTAAAGATGGCTATCGTAATGATATTTCTAACTATCGCCCAATATCTGGATTAAACAGTAAGGCTAAGGTCTTCGAATCTATTGTCTCAGATGCAATTTTCAACGAGTTTCGGAATACCATTCACCCTGCTCAACATGGCTTCTTTCGCGGTAGATCATGCCAAACAAATTTACTGGTATATGCTAACTTTCTAAATAGCATAATGGACAATTCCCTCCAGGCGGACTCAGTATACTTTGATTTTAGAAAGGCATTCGATAATATTCAAATTCAAATAGTACTTTATTGTCGAAGAATATAGAATTCTATTGACAAAGTTGTTAAAATTATAACTACGTAAAATTAAACATATACAAGTGAAAAGTAACTGAAACAAACATAACAAAGATAATAAATGTGAGTAAAATTATAAAACTATGAAGCACTAAAGGATGAAAACAAGCATAAGTAATCAAAAATCATAAAAAAATAGTAAATATAAAAACAACAATGTACATTCATAAATATAAAGAAAAAACAAACTACAAAATTTAAAGAATGAGATCATAAGTCTATTGATTAAGGAAGATTTTACAACGTATCTGCATAGAACTCGTCAATGTTATAATAAGCCTTGCTACATAGAAGCTTTTTAAGGCATTTTTTAAAGCCTGTAAGTGAGGCAGAATTTCTTAGAAATGTTGGCAAATGATTATACATTTTGCGACCCTCATAAATCAATGATTTTTTAATTAAAGTAGTGGCAGGTATAGGCAAAGGTAAATCCATGGCCTGTCCGGTTTCACGCTGAGGAACTGGATCTCTAATACTATTTCGATTTTTAAAAACAAGGGATGTAGTTTCTAGTATAAATAATGATGTAGGAGCGAGAATGTTCTGAAACAGAAAGTGTGGTTTACAGGATTCTCTTGGTGTAATACCCAGAATGGCTCGGACTGCCTTCTTCTGCAAGACAAACAAAATGTTCAAGTATTGCTGACTGGAAACACCCCAAAATGGAATGCCATACCTGAGATGAGATTCGAACAGTGAAAAATAGACTGTCCGGGCCATTTCTGGACCGAGCTCTCTAGCTGCAACCCTAATTACAAAACAACCTGATGAGAGTCTCTTGCCTAATCCCAATATGTGGTCCACGAAGCGAAGTCCGTTGTCAATTAAGACTCCCAAGAACTTGGTACTTGGCTGCTCATGGAGAGGACTACCAGCCAACCCCAAACCATGCATATCACATTTAAAACCAATTACATTAGTTTTACTTATATTAAATGAAAGTCGATTTGAGCTGCACCAATCATGAATGAGTTTAAGGTCATTTGTGATATTTTCCTTTAGCCGATCGATACTCCTGTGGTGCCACACAACCGACGTATCGTCAGCAAAAAGGGTAAAGCTTCCAGATATTTTAATTTGAACCAGATCATTTATGTAGAGTAAGAATAAAAGGGGTCCCAATACAGATCCCTGTGGAACACCACATTGGACACCCAGGATTCCTGAGTGCCTGCCTGAACTCATCACAGACTGACTGCGACCCTCAAGATATGACCCTAACTAAGAGAGAGAGGATCCTCTAAACCCGTATAGTTGAAGCTTCGACAGTAATATTCCATGATCGACGCAGTCAAATGTCTTCGATATGTCACAGAACACCGCCGCAACCGCGTCACCTTGGTTCATGTCCAGTCCAAATTTTTTTCTTTACAATTTTTTCAAATAATTTGGACACTGTAGATAAAAGGGAAATTGGGCGAAAATTTGAGGAGTCCTCCAAATCCCCTCCCTTGTGCAGGGGATCACTACTGCCGCCTTCAAGCAATCGGGAAATACCCCCGTACTCCATGAAAAATTAACGGCCTCAGCCAGGGCCTCTAGTGCACAATCAGGCAGCCGCAGCAGTACCTCTGCAGATATTCCATCCTCTCCAGAAGATTTTCTTTTTCTTATTTCGCGAAGTGCACCCTTAACTTCATTTATCGTGGTAGGAAAGAAGTAGAAAGAGCCAGGAACAGAGACGTTTTCAAGATAGGAGAGAGGATTAACAGGGGATGTTATTCCACGAGTCAAATTTCCAGCAATGGAGCAGTAATATTTATTTAATTTATCAGGATCTATGCCCACATTGTTACCGCTCTTTCTGGTTTTACTTCGTATATCCTGAATGATGGACCAACGTTCTTTTTGTTTATTTTCAGCATTTGAAAGCCTGTTATTATAATATAATCTTTTTTGCGGTCTTTAAAATGTTTCTATAGGTACTACGATATTTATTACAATAAGATATAAAGCTTAGGTTATCACAATATTTCTTTATATGATTGAGGCTTCGAAGATTTGCTGCAGATATTTTTAATCCCTTAGTAAGCCAGGGTTTTAATTTAGTGACCCTCGGTTTGATCCATCTCAATGGAAACGCGCGGTTAAAGAGGTCCAATTAAGACAGAATAAAACGTAGCAATTGGTTCAGGAGAATAATCAATACCTGTCCATTACGCCAAGACAAATCACATGAAACCGGTCAAAACTAATTCGGTTAAAAATCCTACCACGCCGACGTTCTCTTTTAAGTTTAACATTAAAATCAGTCAAGGTACAACACACCGCCTCATGGTCAGAAAGCCCCGCATTTACTACTGAGCATTTCACATGATCATAATTAGAGCACATATAGTCAATTAAAGTGGCTGAAGTTCGGGTTATGCGAGTTGGTGTGTCGACATGCATGTTTAACCCGTAGGAAATAAGAGAATTTGCTAGCATAACTGAATTGACTGAATTTTTGTCGAGAAAATAAATATTTATGTCCCCTGCCAAAAGCAATTTGGCACATGGGGATATTTCAGAGAGGATGATGTCAAGCCTTTGCAAAAATTGTCTAACTTGTGAAGACGGCGAACGATATGCACAAAGAACATACAAATTATTCTTTTTACAGTAACTCAAACAGAACTCAAAGGTACCCTCCTCTAGCAAGTAATTGTACTTATCAACAGACACAAAATAATACTTATCAAGATAATTTTTTTTAATTAAAATTAAGGTTTCACCATGCAGTGAATTTTCTCTACAAAATAGGGAAACAGGCATATACTCTGGCACAGAAAAACACTCATCCGGTTTTAGCCAATGTTCAGTAACTAGAACAATATCAGGAAAGTTCATACTTTCCAAAAAGATATACAAATCATCACATTTATTTCTTAGGGATTGGATGTTTAACAGTAAAATAGACAGATCACAATTATTGTCATTCTTGTGTTTAGCATTAATTGAGTTACAATTGATTAACGATTCTGCCCGAGGAGGGGAATCTATAAAAAAACATTTTCGTCTCTATTCTCTTGATCAGTACTATCGTCACTATGACCACCAGTGCTACTATGCAGATCATTTGGCCTCCCCCATCATTCGCATCATCAGCTGCCAACACTTCGATTTCATTGAACTCTTTACACCTACTTACAAAAATCCAATTGCTTACAGTACTTGCATTATTTGTCAGAGAATCTAGAATCCCTTCACAAATATGCCTCCGCTTGCGTCGAAAACCTCCCATTGAGTTAGAATCAATAAATAACAGTCTACCCTCAGTCAACCTAGAAAGTCTGTCAACAAACAAATAAAGTTTTTCATTAAATTTTACAATCAAATCATCATTATGCCTATTTTGATCCCGTGTGCAAGGAACTGATATAACAATTATATTTGTGCGCGAACAACTATGTCTAAGTTTTGAAAGTATCATTTTAAATGAAGGAAACTGCCCCTTGGCTAAGTCATTTGAACCAAACGCTAGTATTATATAATCTCTATAACTCAACTTATCTGCCATCTTATCTACGTCTTCCATCACATTTTTCGTTAGTGCTCCAGGTTTAAAAAAATTTGTAATTTGGTACTGTGTTTGAGCACCAAGCAGTTTTCTTAATAAATGGCCAAGGCCACGACCAAGATCATCTCCCAAAATTAAAATTTTTGGTCTACCTGTGTGGTTCTGTGCATCGACAATGACTTCATGCACCAGTGCTTCAGTATCAGACCTTGAAGTAGTATTCTCTTCAGATGATTTAGGGTTAGCCCGATGAGTATCAACTTCTACTAAATCCTCTTTAGCCAGTATGGCAGTGACGTCAGTCACAAAGAATTCTATAACCAGTTAAAAATGTGAATTTCCCAACTCTCTCCAAACAGGATGGATGAAAAACGCCGAAGCAATTCAAACAAAAATAGTTTCTTACATCTTTAGTTGCACAACATTTAAAGTTTCCTAGCATGATTTAGTATAATCAATGCAATATTGTATTAGAAAAGAATAAACTAATAAAGAGAATTTGAATTTGAATATAAATAAAAAATCATATCCACCCAATTCAAACTCGATGATTCAATGTAAAATGTCCATAAGCAGAAATCCAATTTATTACCGGGTCACTCCAACCTTTTTATTCTTCGATGGTCGGTCGACGATTTATGGAATTTGGCTTTAAATATTTTTTTCTCTTTGTAGAAATACTTAATATACTGACATGAACACACAAAAACAGAGAATAAATTCCCTTATCAACCCAGGAAAAAACCACATTAACAAGTACGTCACATTAAGCAGATTTATTCAATGAATTCACTGTGGAAAATTCAAAATTAAATAATCACTTTATCCAACGTAATTTTGAATTAATTGAAGAGATAATTTCGACACTGTTCACTTGTTATTGTTATGAATATAAAAAAAAAAAAAATAGTGATAGTGTAAATCATTCTATCCTGGAATAGATAACCCATTGCTTTCTTGGCTGGACAGTTACTTGAGCGACCGAAAGCAAATAGTAAAATTCTGCAATTGTATATCTGAGGAGATAAAAGTGCACTCTGGGGTCCCTCAAGGGTCCCACCTACGACCAATATTTTTCATGAGATATGAATAGATTCATGGGGTACTTTAATAAATATCTACCATTTGATTTCAATTACAACTGCAGCATAATAAAGTTCAACACATCAGTAAGATCAACCTTGAGTGGTCTTCATGTTCCCAACCGTCTCTATTGACATTTTCTTGATTGGTGATGTGTGTCAAATCCTATGTTATATTTTGTAATATTTAATTAAGTGTTTGTGTTTTATGTCTTAAGAAAACAACATATTTATGTTTATATTTTTATGTTTAATACTTGTATATTTTTTTGTATTTCTGATACCTTATTTTTAGTTATATATTTTTTAAACCCCTTAACTTTCTTTTATATAATATTACTGTACTACTTGGGCTACGCGCCTGTAATTGTACTTGCTTGAGTAAATAAACCTCAGACTAATCTTTGTGAATCATTTGTGCCAGGTATTTAAGTACTCTCAAGCATTGTTGTATGCAGATGACTTGAAGATCTATCGTCGAATCTCGTCTGTTCATGATTGCCATTTACTGCAAAATGACATTGATGCCTTGGTTGCATGGTGTGACAAAAACCAAATGGAACTTAACATCAAAAAATGTCAAACAATATCATTTACCAGGAAAAAGAACCCTGTTAATCATGCTTACTTCGTGGATGGTCATGAACTGAGCAGAGTGGAGTTTGTACGTGACCTGAGTGTAATTTTGTGAACTTAGGTTTGTGCACCAGATTGTTAACATTGTTTCCAAAGCATATAGGATGACTGGGTTTGTTATCAGACAGTGCTGGGATTTCAAGGATGTCGAAACACTGAAATCATTGTATTATGCATTAGTCAGAAGTCACCTTGAGTACTGCTGCGTAGTTTGGTCCCCCTTATACATACAACACACACATTAAAAGGATAGAACAAGTACAGGGTGTCCGGATTTGGTTGCAAAAGCAGGGTATCTCGCTTATTTTTAAAGATAGAACCTTGCTGTTTTCACGAACCTGAGCTAATTTTTTATGAAACTCATGAAGCAGTAAACAAAATTTTCATAGCCTTCTTCATTTATGAGATACAGGGCGAAATGGAATATTTTGCATTTTGGGACCCCCCTCGTATCTCGGTTATCCTTTAACTTAACGCAAAGGGAAAAATTGCTGCGTATGCAGTTTTTTACGCTGGATCTAGTGGCATAGTCATATTTTTTTTGGTTTGTTATTTTTTAGATATGACCCAAAGTTGTGTTTTTTTAATGGGACACCCTGTATATTTGTCCAGAAATTGATTTGTCCTTTTAAAAGCTTCTCAAAAATATATAATAGTATGGGTCTATTTTAATAAACAACAACAAAAATCCTAATTTTTATAATTATCATCCCAAATTTTGCAGTAGGCCATGCAAAACGATGACGTTTTCTTTTGTTTTCTTGGAAGCAAATGACATTTCCCAATTTTGTACGCGTATATAAAATATAGCTGCTTTTGCAACCAAATCCGGACACCCTGTACAATCTAAATTCTCAAAGTTTCTTCTGCATAGACTAGACATTGAGAGCTCAAACTTCAATGGCGACGAACTTTCTGAACTGATGGGCCTCTCAGATCTAAAAACCCGTCGTAACCTGTTTGCTATGTCCTTCGGTCACAGAGTCCTTAATGGTGAAGTTGACTGCCCACAAGTGCTCAAACTATTTAACTTCTCTCTCTCTCCCCCAAGACTAACAGAAACTTTCTCACTAAATCGGAGTAGAACTGACATGGGTAGAAACCCATGTACCATCTGAATAGCAGTGACGACGGCTGAAGTAGTGACAGAATATAACCAGATTTCTGTCTAAGATTACACAGACTATTATATCAATTAGTAATAGCTTTTTTCTCTTTTTTTTTTGTAAATTGATTTTAAGTTTTTTTTTAAGTTTTATATTAATATGACTTTTGTACTACTTGGGCATTGCCTGTAATGTAACTATGTGTTAAATAAATAAATAAATATGTCATTGACCAAGGGCACATTTCCCTCTGAGTGGAAGCATAACTACATAATTGACCAACTGTGCTAGAGGAACTTACACTAGATGTGAAAGTGCCTATCTAACACATACATAACGAATTTATGTAAAACGCCGTCTCCTACAGATGTCCAGCTATCTGAGACGTAGTAAGAGGTCCAGTTGATATTTTAAATCTGCTTGTTCGAGCTCTCGATATAGTGCGAGAGCTTATGTTATTATTTAATTTAAAGTTTTAAGTAGAACAGTGGCAAGCAGAATGTGCACTCAACTAGAAGTCAGTGTATTGACTCCTGAAGCTCGAGGGACCATAGAAGCTGTCAAAAATTTTGATATGTTTGATATATTAAATTCAATTGATGTGAGCCACCCAAACAAATACAAATTGGTTTTTATTAAAGGTGAAGAGTTCCAAATACATTTTTAAATGACATGTAGACATTTTTAGACAGGTTAAAAATTTTAAATCGTAATGGCCACAATGTTACGTCAAAATATAAATTTCGTCATTGCAGGATGACAACAATAAAGGCTATTCAAATCCTTTGGCAACGCCTGTTTAAAATTGGCTTTAAAGACTTAAAAACAAACAAAAAAATCAAGAATGCTTAGAGAATTACTTTGGCAACAGGGTGGAAATCTACACCAATCACCAATCAAAGATGGTTATGTTCATTGTTTGCAACCATCGTGAAAATTCTAAATGTTTTCCATGATGTTAAACACAAACTGGATAATATAGAAACCATTCTTTGATCTAGAGAATATATTTTGCAGGATTGTTTTCGTTTTGAGACTGAAAATCGGGACTGAAGTTGTGACGGCGGCTTTCACAAATCTGTCACGGTTTTACAGTCAAACAATAAATCAGTATGCTAAAAATCATTAAATAACATAAGACTGAACACAAAACATAATAAATAACAAGTGTTGAAATATTTCTAAACTCAAGATGCAGTGTTCTAAATGCAATTCAACTTGTTCTAATATAGATGTTACAAAAAGCAATCAAATAAAAGACCAGTATGGTGGGCCCTGTTATTTATGCAAAATGATTCTTTGTAAGTCCTGCTCGGGTATATCATCATCTGAAATTGGGGCTCTGTTTACCAAGTCAAGGGTAATTTAATTTTATTGCCAAGACTGTTTAGCTGCCATTTGTGACGCAGTCAAAGATCTACCAGCAATGAAGCAGCAAATACAACAATTAACTGCAGATACTCAAGAACTAAAACAAAAAACTACCTCTAATGATGTGAGCAAAAGATACAGATAATCCTAAAAGCCAAGTAAATAAGCTAAATAAAACTGTATCAAAATGTAAGACAGCTCCTGAAACATTGCTAGAGAACAGCAATGCAGTTGAACTCACATTACTGGAAATCGGAGAATGAGAGAGACGCTCTTTAAACATTTTATTGTTCGGAGTAAAAAAGAATGAAGCTCACCAGAATGCCCAGGAGGAAGACCTAAAAAAAGCAACTTCCTTACTAAAAAGCCTTAAAAATACCCCCCAAAATTTAAACATTAAAGGTTTATCGTATTGGAAAACCAGCCAATAATAAGACTCGATCTATACGAGTGGTAGTTACCACTAAAACAGAAGCCAGAAGCCAGAATAATTCTCAAAGTAAGTAACAACTTGAATAAAGATGAAGGCATCTACACAAATGTGACTAAACACCCATGCAAAGGAATTACCTCCAAGACATACTCAGAGAACTTGAAAAGCCTAAGGTCAATGGAGAAACAAACCTAATAATCAAATATATTAACAATATACCCAAAATTATAACCAAACAGCCAAATCCATCAGTAACTACATCCAAAAACTAAACTCCCCCCTCTGGTAGAAGTCTCCTTTTGGTATAGCAACTTAAACTCATTGACAAACAAAATTAATGAATTTAAAATCAGAATTCAAAACACCAACCCGTCCATCATATGTGTAACAGAAACGTCGCTGAATGATAAAATTCCTGACAGTTTGCTTAACATCCCTGGATACTCGCTATATAGAAAAGACAGAGTAACACATGGGGTGGGGTATGTATAGTATAGTATGTTAGTACAGTGATTAGTGGAAACTTCTGTACAACAGGCTCCATAGAGTCAATCTTGCTCGATATACTAATAAACAAAGTTAAGTTTTTAATAGCCTGTATATATATAGACCAAAAAGTACAACATCAGTACAACATAACCAAGAACTTATTCAGGCCATTGAATAAGCAATGTTACTGACCGAACTTGTATACATACTTGGAGACTTCAACTATCCAGAGATTAACTGGAACAATCTTACAGTTTTCCCCAATGATCAATGTAGTCTAGACTTTTTGGACAGCTACAAATCTCACAGTGGCAAACAAATGATAATGTTTCCTTACTTGATCTTCTGTTGGTGAATGATAAACGTTTAGTATTTGATATCCAGGAACATGCACATGCAGCCGAAATAACAGACATAGTCTTCACCCCAGAGAAAATTCAAGAAGTTATTAAATCTCTAAAAATAGGTACAAGCCCTGGTCCAGACGACATACCAGCACTATTTTTGTTAAAATGCTCTCAAAGCCTCTCTGGGCATCTCTCTAAAATCATGAATGACATATCCTTGATGGGACGACTGTCAGATGCTTGGAAAACAGCTGTGGTAATACCTATATTTAAAAAGGGAAATAAGCAATTAGCGGAGAACTATAGGCCGATAAGTTTAACAAGCACTTTATGTAAATGCCTGGATAAAATTGTAGTTAAAGAACTAACAACATTTTTCCTTGATAATCATATCATTCCAGCCGAGCAACATGGCTTCCTGCCAAAAAGAAACACAACGAACTTATTGACAAGAATACAGCAATAGACATTAGCAGATGACAACTGTCAGCTGATCGACGTGATCTACCTCGACTTTGAAAAAGCCTTTGACAAGATCCCCATTAGTAGCCTCTTATACAAACTTGAGTATTATGGCGTCAGAGGCCGGCTACTGCAAATAATTGGTAGATTTCTTCAGAACCGCAAATTTCAGGTCAGGGTTGGTTCTGCTTCTTTCCAAAGAATACTATGTCTACAGTGGAGTCCCACAAGGCTCTGTATTGGGCCCCCTGCTATTTATTGTTTACCTGAGTGACTTAAATGCTGATCTAAATATTACATATGCTTCGTTTGCAGACGACACCAATATCTACTGCAATCCGTTGCTGCAAAACGTTCTGCTTCAAGAGGATATAAATAAAATAAAACTCTGGACAACGACCTAGGAAAGGCCCTTAAATGATCTTAAGTGAACTATTCTACACATAGGCCGAAACAACCCCAAGAAATCCTATTACCTCAACCAAACAGAGATAACTGAAGTTCGGAGCCAGAAAGATTTGGGAGTTTTGATAACTTTCAGTTTAAAATGGGAGCAGCACATAGCTCAAATAATCAAAACGGCCAACACCCTCATATATCTTATTCAAAAAGCATTTAAAGATCATTCGAGGGAGATGATAAATAATCTCTATGAAACTTTTGTAAAATCAAACATTGAGTATGCGCACTACATTTGGAACCCATATTATCTCAAAGATATAGAATACCTTGAGAGTACAGCGGAGAATCACCAAGATACCAAATAAACTGAAAAACCTTCCTTATGAGAGCCATCTGGACTTTCTGAACTTAACAACATTCACAAGCATTCAAGATCACTTCGGATACTATGGGTGCAACCTGGATGTTTTCCACTTAAATGAAACAGCAAACTTGAGAGGACGCAATAAAAACTTGCCAAAGAAAGAGGCAACAAACTTCTCAGAAGAAACTTTTTAACAAACCGGGTTATGTATTCCTGGAATCAGTTGGGGGTAGAGACTGTAAACTCTGCCAACACCAATCAATTCAAAAACCATTTGGACAGAGACATGAAAGACTGCAGAAATAACTTCTTTATTCATTATATGTGAATAATGTGAAATAAATATACCTAATAACTAATTTGTTGTGACTGTATGAACTTAAGATAATTCTCAATGTTAATATGGTACTAGCAATTTCGAGAAGACTCAATAGTTTCATCGGGATTCCCGCCTACTATTTATATTAATAATAATAATAAGTACAATTTCAAAGAACTGTTAGGAAGTGATTTTGTATGAATTTTTTACATTCAATGCCCATGAACTATCAAAATCATTTGGACATCCTTCTGTAGAAGGCAAAATCCAATGTCTTTGAAAAAAAAATTATATCTGTCAACACAAGCAAAGCAGTTCCACTTCTTACGTATGATTGCAGGAAAGAAAATTTAACAATACAGAATGCATTTAGCTATGTTTCTGGTTATTTAGCTAATAACTCTAAGGAATTTTCCAAGAAAATGGACACCCTTGATAAAACTAATTTATTTACACATTTTAAAGCATATGACATTGAGGGTGGTGATTTTGGAAATTTAAAGTTTCCTAATGAGGTATTTATACACTTCATTTATAAATTAGAAAAAGTGTTTGTTCAGTTACTTGATAAACTTTCAATTAAGGAAGGAATTTCGCACGCCTATTAAACCGAAATGCAAACAATTAGTTTTTCTCACCCATTTAATACCAGGAAAATTGTTAATGAACTAATATTAAATCAAATTTATATCTTAGTAAAAGCAAAAATAGGGACCTTACAAAACCGGTAATTCACATATAATACCTAAATATTCCTAGAATTTTGTTTCTAAAAAATTTGAATTGGTGCGGGTAACGATATTTTTAATTTATATATCCAACAAAATTTTTGGTGTGGGCCATACATGTCTCTCGCGACGAGACCAAAGAAAATGGACCCGCTACTTGTCTAAGTTTCTCATCTGGTGTAGGTTTATCTAGGCAACTGTCCTGATCCTATACTGGTATTATACATACAGATCAATTTGGTTTCTTTTCATGTACAGATCTACAGTTGATAATGTCACACTTTATGAGCCTGATATTATTGAGGCCAAGGAGTTGGATGTACAGGTGGATTATTTGTACAAGGATTTTAGAAAGGCCTGATTAATTTTGAGCTATTTTTAGCTAAACTTAAAACTACGGGGTATTCAGACCACCTAACTATTTGGCTTAATTGTGTTTTAAAGGGACGTCTACAGCGGGTCAAACTAAAAATATCCATTTCTTTTCATTTCACTTGTTAATGATATCTTGGATACCAGTATGCATGCCAGCTCGTGATACTGTTTATGCAAAACTTAGTAAATGTTTTATATATGTTTTGAAAGGGGCAGAAAAAGGTTTATCACTTTATACCTCTTTAATAATGAGCCATTTAGCTATACATGTCTCATAGAAGACTGTGGTTCGATGAAAAGTTAAATTTCGTTGAACATATTTGCACAATTGGTATTAAGGGCTTTAATTTAATTAGTGGTTTAACAAATTTTGATGACTTATTACTTCTCATTAAGCTCAATGTTCCTAATTGAAATCTCAGAAACTATGGACTGTTCTAACAATTTTTAGACATATAATTATTTATATGATTATGATAATTTTCATTCTAGTGTATTTGATCCAGAGCTTTCTGATCATCTGTCAATATCTTTTGTCTGCAGATCACAAATTAAATCAACAAGCTCTAACTTAAGTGTATTATATAGGCCTATATCAGATCTTGGCCTGTTTGAGAATTTTCAAGACAAAAATGAATTTTTTTTTTAAATGAAGGCTTTCTACAGTAAAGAAGAATCTTCCCAATGTCATTACTGAGGTGTGGGAATCAAGCAGCACTTATCCTTTTTCTGCTTTTTTCGTCCTTTTTTTCATAGCCTTGTAGTGTCAGTTTCATGTATTGTAGTGTCACTTTCATAGATATCGAAATAATGTCCATAATGCTGTATTAAAGACCGAAACTCGTTTTCCGGAACACTCTTTTCTTTGAGTGCACTAAAATTACACAGTTCAAGAAATTTGAACTATTCAAAATGATTGATTCTGTTGTCGATTTGTTGGCGAATCTAGTCTAGAATTTCTTTAAAAAAAACTCAAAAATAGCTTTATTATCATAAGAACAATCTCATTGACAAAGCAATCACTAAAACTAGACCTTAAAATAAAATACAATAGATGAAATAAAAAGGAAAAAAGAAAGATATACAAATCTAATGGAGATATTTTCAATTAAAAATACACATTTTTAGCTGTCAAAAAATTAATTCTCTGAATACAACCCTTATGAACAAATTCTCGAAATTTTTTTGTTTATGTTCAATATATAAGACTCAAACTTCAATTTCTCATCAATATACAATCCCAGAAACTTATTAACCTGTATATTATCAACCAGGTCACCATTCAAAAATACATCATTTGTTTTACATTTAAACTTGAGTATATTGGTTTTTGAAATATTAATCTACAGCAAGTTCGAATCACACCACTTCTTAACCTTAATGAGATCAATCTGAACTTTCTCCACAAGGGAAATTTAATATTTGCCATGCTAAAGGATTGTAGTGTCATCCGCAAAGATTGTAAAATAACCAGTTATGTTTAGAAAGCGAAACATTGACATAAATCAAAAATAAAAGAGGATCCAACACAGATCCCTGTGGTACTCCTGAAGATACTATATGAAGTAAATTCTTTGAAACTAATGATTTATTAAATAAACAACAATTTGGCTTCAGAAAAGTTTATTCCACAATTATGGCTGTCAGTGAGGTTGTGAACAGCATAGTCAGGTGTCTTGAGCATGTGACCTCACCAAGGCTGTGTCAATAACGCCCTCCTTTTACAAAAATTAGAAAGGTGTGGCATAAGGGGCCAGCCTCTCAATTTATTGGGCTAATCCCTGAAGGGGTGACAGCAGTATGCAGAGGTTGGTTTTTAGCGTTCACAATATTGTCAGGTGATGCATGGTGTTCCTCAGGGATCTGTTTTTATTTGTTATTTATATTACCGACTTTTTAAGTTATATGCATCCAACTCTTTCTCTGTATGCGGACGATTCGACAATTGTCTTAAGTTGCCCAAACAGGTCCGATTTGGTTGACCACATCAGGGGTGCTATGGTGGTATCCTCAAATTATTTGAAATGTACCAGAAAAGTCACGGACGTTGACATTTTCAAGTTCTGAAGATTTGGAAACCTTTGAAGACGATCATCAACCAGTCAAAATGCTGGGTCTTATGCTTGATGGTTCATTGTCTTGGTCCAGTCATGTAGATATGATTTGTGGAAAGCTATCAGTGTTTCTATTAGGACAGCTTAAAAATAAATTGTCAACAACTGCTTTGAGGGCAGTTCATTGTCTTGGTCCAGTCATGTAGATATGCTTTGTGGAAAGCTATCAAGTATAGTGTTTCTATTAGGACATATTGAAAATAAATTGTTAACTACTGCTTTGAGGGCAGCCTATTTTGCCTTGTTCCACTCTCGTCTTACAAAATCTCAGAAAAATTCAGTAAATGTTAAACTTTACAATGTTTTGCCACAGACGTATAAGAAAATGGAAATCGATGTGTTTAAAACTAAACATCAAACTTTCCTTGTAAAAAAAGGCTTTTATTCCATTCACGAATATTTACAGCAAGCTTCCACTGCAACCGTCTGACTGTTTTTGTTTTTTTTTTTCGTTGTTTTAACTATGTACATACATGAATATATATTCTTTAAACTCTGTTAGATTTGACCGTTTGAGTATTTTTAGCGACTTTTTAAGTGAACATTTTTTACTTGTTAATTTATTTTTTCAATTTATATGTAAGGTTTTTTTTTGTATATTTTTTCTATGTTTTGTTTATTGATTTTAATAATTGTCAACAGGATTACCCTTACGACAATAAAGCATATTTTTAGTTTTGAGTTTAATACTTATTGTATGCTTGTTTATTTTTATATTTAGCTACATGTGACGGACTAGTATTTTAAGTTGTCCTAATACCTTAATTTTATATTCAAAATTTTTGACTTGCTGTAATGTTTTATTTAACAAATATAGTCAAATAAATAAAATAAAAAAACAGTATATTTTAAGTAACTATCTTGTAATATTCATGAAATCATGGAAATTTTTTTTGAGAAGCTAAGCACCACCTAAAGATTTTTATAAACAAAGCGCACAGTAATGGAGATAATACACTCCCTTGGGGAACACCATATGTAATAGTGAGTCTATCCTATAAACAGACTCTAATAGAGCTATCAGAAAGGGAAGAGTTTAGTCATTTAATAATGTTACCACGAATTCCAGGAACCTTTAATTGCATGACATATTGACACAGTCAAAAGCTCGTTTAAGGTAAAAAAATAGAGCTGTTGTGTACTGATTGGAGTCCAAGTCCTTTTAAATATGTTCCGTATAATGTAGATATAATATTTTAAATATTTCTGACTCAACATTTGTTTTCTTTTTTTTTTAATCTTTATATTATTGACTCGGTTGTTATTATACAGATGTATAGTTTTTATTTTAATTATTGATTATTGTCTATTGCTTTGTTATTATATATGTTTTATCTGTATATTTTTTGAGATTTTCAATGTACAGTTTACTTTTTTTAACATAGTATAAGTTATTCCATAAGGTATTATAGAACATTTAAGGTTGCTTTGTCAATGGGACATGTTTTTCTGACGACAATAAAATTGTCATTCAATTTTTCACAAATGTAGTATTTTAATTTTATTGAAACTTTTTATTTTATTTATACCTTTTATATCTTGACTAGATGATGACAAATGATATGTTTTTCTCTATTATTTAAGGTATTTTCGCTGTGCTGACAGGTTGTAGTTTTATTTTTATTTTTGTTTTTAGTTTTATTTTTATTTGTATTTAATTTTTTTGTTTGTCAACTAGGTAAATATATTTAAATATTTTTATTGCGTCATATATTTAAAAAAAAATGTTTGTCATAATTTTTCTTCCAGCTTTGTCAATAAGTTTTACTTGCGACAATAAAGTTTGAGTTTGAGTTTGAGTATTTAAAATACCTACTGTAGGTAGAGATTGAAAACATTTAAAATTATCTTTTTATATCTACACAACAGTAGAAATTTTAGATCTTTTATACCTAGACATTATTACAGTCCGGCCTTTTCAACTATTTTTGTTTGTTTAATGCCAAGCTTTTGTCTACACAATGGGATAGACCCAGGTAGTTTCTTTGCAGTCAATGAGTCAGAACCATTTTTCGTGAAGTTTACTACACTTAGTTTGTAGTGTATGATTGTATTCTTTTTATTTTTTTTTTCATTAGACACTAGAATTCTTAGTTTTATAAATCATATTCAGAATCTCCTTAATAAAAAAACTGTAATAAATAGAATAATGTAAATGAAAATGTAAATTGATGATCAGAACTCTTTTAGTAGTCACTTCTGTCTCTTAATATGAAAAAAGAAAAAGTATTTACAAATGTATTTTTCTAGTTACAAGGGGTTCTAGTTTTAAATAAATTTAAATTCGTTTTTGGACCACGCTGTAACTCGATAAATAATATTTTTAGCCCAGATATTCATATTCACCTGTCATATTACTAGTCCGTAATATGTATACATTCTAAAGAATAGACAGTAAAACTACTTTATTTCTGTAACCCAACTTTATCACATCCATGTTCACAAAAGCTTTTTACATATTTAGAAAATATATCACCTTGTACAATTTACATTAGTTGCAGTTCTGGTTTTGACTGTTGGAGAAATACTTGTAATCTGTTCACTATTTTGTAATATCCAGCATTGCTAAACTAACCTTATTAGTATATGATAATTGATTGTCAGTCACATTGCTATTTTTATCCCATATACAGAACGGAAACAAAGTAATTTGAGGGTGACTATGCTGTAGCTAGAAAAATAATATATTTAGCCTGCATATTCAAATTCATGCATGTGTCATATTACTAGTCCCTATACATTATAGAGGACAGAGAGTAAAACATACTTTATTTCTGTGACCACATTCATGTTCACAAAAGCTTTTTTAATTATTGAATTTTGGAGAAATACTTGTAATCTTACTATTTTGTAGTATCCAGCATTGCCAAATTAATCTTATTAGTATATGATAATTGATTTTCAGTCACATTGGTGTTATTATCCCATATGCAAAACGGAAACAAAGTAATTGGCGGGTGATGAGTGTAGGCGAGACAGTAGGCATCCTAGTGAACACTGGCGCAGAGACCGAACCTTCTTCGCGTCCCGCGCATCTTTCGGTGGTGGTGTGCCACAGCAGCGACGGCGAGGACGTGCCTTTGGTTCCTGAGGTCGCTTTCGACGGCAATTTGGATTCACCGGGGATCAATCGAGAGTCTCAGCCCCTTTTAGGGGGGCTTGAGGTCTCTTATAATCAGTTTCCCGGTATGAACATTGCGTTTACTGTTTTGATAAATTAGATAAAATAGATGTATATTTTAAAATTTTTGTGTACATTCTAAAGCCGATTTTGTTAAAGGAATTTTAAAAAATAAAACAATTCAAGATTTTTGTACATAGTGGTTTCATATTATATTGCAACCACATATTTAATTTCAGATGACCCTGAGTTCAGTGATTTAGTGTGGCAGGCTGAGACGGCAATCGATAATGGAATATTTCCTGAGAGGATATCCCAGGGATCTAGTGGGTCATATTTTGTTAAGAACCAAGCAGGGGTAAGTCTTACAAACTGGCTTGCCTCTAACAACTTGAGTTTTTGAAAATAGTGATGAAATATTTACAATTACGATTAATCGTCAATTATTATAATTATAGGGTTAATAGTAATCACCGTTTATAAGTATGATATTTATTGAGAATCATTTGTTGCTATTTTTTAATATGGCAAATCATAGAATTTTTTAATGTTATCATGGTCTTTCAAAATATTTAATGTGTAGGTGTAAATAAAATATATTCCTGCTAAATTAACAGAAGTCACCAACTCGTAATTTCATAATTAAGAAACACTATTCCAAAGAGAAAGTCTCTGCCTTATTTTTTTAATTTTCTAAAGACTTGAGACCATAAAGTGTTGTTTAGTAAGCTGAATAAATATGGTGTACATGGCATCAGAGTTAATATTGTCATATTTTGGTAATAGATATCAGGTTATCTGTGTTTCTCATAGTGGGCAGCAGCACTATATAAATGGTTGTCCCATAGAGTTCTCTATTGGGTTCACTTCTCTTCTTGCTAAGTATGCTGATGATACCTCGGTCATTTGGTGCAGACATACCCTTTATGCTCTTTCAGTTTTTTTTTCACCCTGTTTAGTAAGCATTTTAAAGTTTCTCTCAAGACTGCTGGGATGGAAGGGGTTTAAACATGCAATGCAGCAGAACTTTGCGTATTTAATATAGATTAGTTTGTTTACTAAACTAAAAGTTCAATATCCTTACGTGTAAATTCTAGTTTTGCACTTCACAGAAAACACAAGAAGATGTCTCCAAAACTATTTAGTTTAACAGATAAAGGGATTAACTGGTAATATTACATTTAGTATTTTTTTTATGAAGATATTGTATGTTTAATACTAAATTAAATTTGATTTTGTGATGTGATTGTGATGATATAATAATATTTGCAAAATATAATTTATATTTATCCAATGTCATATATAAAGTCTGACGCAGGAATCTTGGGGTGAGACGTCTGAAGGATGGGGTTGAAAAACATCGCTTTGTGTGTTGTTCAGAAGAACTCAATATCTCTCTAGTTTATTCGACTAGTCAGAACCTTTATATAATTTTTGCAATGAATGTTTTTTACCCACATAGTTTCTGCAGCCCACATATGTATGTCAAACTTTAGAGGATGTCCTAATTTTTAGAACTATTTTTAGTAGCACTGTCTTTGTTTTTACAGGCTATCTCAAAAGTATATGAAGTTTTCAAAAAGAATTTATTTTTATACATGTAACCCCTGTATAATATGTCATTAAATGGGCTCCTTGTTGTTGATAATAAATATACTATATTTAATACTTTTGATTTTTAAAGACAACTGAGAAATATGACACCAGATTAGAAATATGATGGGCAATATTTAACATGTAGAATGCTTGTAATTCCTCTTCCAATACCCAACCCAACTAGCAATTTCAAATTTTATAAAAGTTGCAAAAAGATTTCGGACACAAATTTTATGAAATAACATTACTCTCAGGAACACTCCCAAAGCATTTCTGCAATAGCTATAAATGTTAAATTGGCACAATTTTATAAAATATTTTATTCACTATCAAGTCCGACTTCATAAAACTGTTTTATAAGAGAGTTTTCAATTATCGTTATAAAACATACTTTAATATTTGGTACTATGTTGTTGTAAAACAAACAACTGTTTTATAACTAGTATTTTTTAATGATCCAAATAGCCAATATAAAAATTATGCCATATTCAAACATTCAATAAAATAATATGTTTCCTAAAATGTATTTAAAAAGTTGTAATATAATACAAAATTTCATTTGGTTTCTGTAACAATTGTTTTATACTTGTTATTTTTTAGTGACCCAAATAGCCGATATAAAAATCATGCCATATTCAAACATTCAATAAAATAAGATGTTTCCTGAAATGTATTTAATAAGTTGTAATATAATAAAAAATTTCATTTGATTTCTGTAACAACTGTTTTATAACTGTTATTTTTTAGTGATCTAAATTGCCAATATAAAAATTATGCTATATTCAAACATTCAATAAAATAATATGTTTCCTAAAATTTATTTAAAAAGTTGTAATATATAAAAATTTCATTTGGTTTCTGTAACGACAGAGGCCCCAGAAAAGGATGCCATCATATTCCATCACGAGCAGTTTATATAATCTACTGGCTATCAGGGGCGGCTCAAGGCCTGTGATGGAGAGGGTTCACAAGCAACGGAATACTATTTTTTTCACATGACATAGCTATTTTTGTAGCTTTTTATAACATGGAAATAAAAAATATCAAAAGGTGATAAAAAGAAAAAGTTATATTGAAAAAACAACATACATTAACCGATAAAAAAATAAATATCCATTTTTTTATTACCTACTGTGTACAGTGCTTAAAGGTAAAGTTCTTTCTTCTGCTCTTAGCTGCATATTTGTTAATCACAGCTTCATTGAAGTTTAAAATGCCTTCTATAAACTTTTTTTCAATAGATAGCATGGCAAGGGCGGTTAGCCTGCCTGGTCCATTGAACTTCGTACAAACATTCGTTTTAATGTTGAAAAACATCGTTCGGCTTCAGCCGTAGTCCTAAATTATTAATAGTAATGATAATTTTTAAAAGAGTAAAAGTGGCTGAAAATACGTTTTCAAGATTATTTTCTACTAAAAATGTTAATAGATTGATAGCACCACTCATTTTTCTAATTCGGTTTGAAAGCGAACTATCTAAATATGGGTATGATTCTATTATGATTTCCAAGTATTGCAATGGAAAATTCTGCTCAAATTGTAAAAACTTGTCCGAGGGAAAGAGAATAGCTGCATTTAAATGTTCTATAAAAGAAAATCTGTCTTTTTTGTGAGCAATTATAGTATCACAAACTTCCTTGGCTGCTACAGTTCGGTAAATATATGGGTCTTCATTAATACTGCACCTTTTAGTTTCGAAGGTATGTTGAAAAATTTCCTTTTGAATTGTCTGTATGCCGTCTCTTTCTAGTTGAATGCAATTTTCGAAACATGTTATGCAGTACAGGATCTGTTACTGTTTTTTGCAATTGATTGTATAAAACATCAGCATGTGGCAATATTCGATGAAAGACAATCAGCCAGAACACAAACTTTGAATCCTGTTATAATGGAAAATAGCAGTAGCTTCATTGATGGTAACAGTCTGTTTTGAAGTCGCTTCTATTTTTTCCATACACTCTATTAACAATGCCCGATATTCATAGAGAGCATTTACAGTCCTGCTTTTAAAATTCCATCTTGTAGCCGAAGATCGGGAATTCTTTGACCAACCATTTCATCCAAAACCGCGACTCGTAGTGGAGAATGAGAAAAAAAATTGGAAATATCACTTAAATTTGAAAAAAATAAACTTCTTGATTTTGATTTGCTGCACGAGACAAAATTAAATTCACCTGGTGGGCGTAACACTAAATAAAAAAAGCATAAATATAGTCATGTCTAATAAGAGTTGTACACCAAAATGACGTCCACTCATTATACTCGCGTCGTAATAACTTTGCGAAATAAGTGTTTCTGGTTTATCTAACACTAGTTTTAAATTTTTTTTAATACATCCGGGGAGACTAACTTCATCATGATCAGGAGGACTGATGAAATTCCAAAAGCGTTCAACCGGTGTGCCATCAGGTAGAATGCACCTAAATACCGCAGTCATGTGATAACAATTAGCAATGTCAGTTGTTTCATCAGCCATAACAGCAACATAGTCAGTGTTCGAAATTTCTTTTCTAATATAGTCTTGGGCCACTTGTAACATCTAACCACTCAAACCTTATAAAATCAATTATTTTAGAAAGCACATACCTGTTCTTTCTAACTTATTCGTTTTGTTGTTGAATACTGTGCCTATATGCACTGTCCAACTGCGCATTCATATGAGTCTGTATATTTTCATGTTATTTAATTTTCTGTGCCTAAATCCTCCTAAATCGGCTATTCCGTTTTTTGTTCACGCAGGTTCGGTACCGCAACCAAATAACACGCAGCAAAAACAAAATAAACAGTTGGATCCACTACATCCACAAATCCAGTTATTTTTCTCATATGTATCCATTTTAAATTTTCTGTTAAAGTCCCTAGATTTACACTTTTTTGACTGTGTTAATTTACTTTCAGGTTTGGGTCTGCCCGCATTTTTAACTTGAAGCTTTTGCTCTAAAGGCAAAGAACTAAAGTTAGCCTTTAAATATTCTACTCTAAAAACGTCCATTTTTATATTTATATTATATTATATTATTTAACAACTCACAAAAACATAAACAAAACGCACCACGCAAACCAAATTTACATCAAATTAATCATGCATAACCGCTTTGGAGCACACCAAAATGTGCGATATTTCTTATTAAAATTTGCTATACCCCCCTCACCCGCTAGCTAAACGACACAACGAACTGCAATTAACCTAGGCTTTATAATCGCATGTGCGTATGTAAATTTATCGCCGTTCGCCGTCAGTGACTAGAACTCGCGGTCGCACTGACAAGGGAATATTAAGGCGGTTTATATCAATTGAACCAATTTGAACATAGCATTATTCAATTAAAATTAACATTTTCCTTTCTCTTTGATTTCTTTATAGGGGTGCACGTGCCCATGTGTTCCTATGGAGGAGCCGCCACTGCTGGCAATAATAATTTTAGAGACGTGTTATCCAGATGAGGGACTACAATTTTTGACGCGAAGTAAATTTTTCTGTGAAATGCATGGTGTGTTTCTACTAAATGTTAAGCGCGCTCCGTTTCCGGTGACGATTTATAATATTTGAAATGTATTTAATATAAAATCGATCTTGGAAACTAAATTTTATCAATTCGTTTTTGACTTTTGATTTTTTTTTACCATCTATTGCGCTGGTTCCAAGATCGCTTCCTTCTATAAAATATTTGTGTATCAAACGCGAGCATTAAGCAGGAGATATTTATAAAGCTATAAAATAATTCCCCTTATAGTAGTGACAGCTTAAATCAGGGTTGTGCTTGGCAAAGTTGATATGGCACCGAAGATAATTAATATCTCTCAATCTTAAATGCAATCAGGACGTTCTACCTCCACCCGGGGTGGTGGTAAAATGCAGGGTGAACCTGTATTGTTTCAATAGATGCTTTAAATAAAGACTAAAAGTTTATATATATATATATATATATATATATATATATATATATATATATATATATATATATATATATATATATATATATATATATATATATATATATATAATGCAAACTTGGAACATTGTACCTAAGTTTTCTTAGTTTTAGTTATAGTATGGCACCAATGAGGTTTTTTTATTATCGATTTCACAGAAAAAGTAATTCGTAGTTAAAGTTGCTGCATGTACAAAAAATAGCTTTATGTAATCCTTTGTCGAATATACAGATAAGGTCTTTATAGTGGGTAAACCTTGATCGCGTCTTGACAGAAAACTACCATCTTAATATTGAAATAAATATTTCTTCCAAAAAGCTATTTAAAAGAACGTATCATCTTTTGCAAAAAATAATTGGTTTTTTTTTGTAAAGTTGACCTGTAAATTTACAGAATTTTTAAAAAATTATATTTTTTAATAAAAAAAAGGTTTTTTAGAGTAAAGTATACCTTGCCACAACTTGCCGCACGCCAAATTTCACAGTGCTGCAGACCACAAGGCCTCTACTGTTAACAACCATAAATTTTAGCTACTAATATCTGCTAATCTGACAACAGGGCAATAAAATGTTTTTTGAGGCTTGAATTTCTTTATATAAACCGTACCATAAAAAATTGCTGTTTTCGAGTTCATTAAAATTTTAAAAATTTCATCCAAGTAATAAAGCTAGGTAAGAAATATTGTACTACATATAAAAATCAATAAAAATATATAAGTTACCAATTATAAAATACTATTTCATGTAATAAATTTGATCTAGTTTGTTTCATTTGTGACTTTTTTGGCAAGCATTTTATGCCTTACAAAAAAATTTACGTTAGCCACGCAATTTTCCATTTGCCGAAGAAATGGTAGTGTGCGGCTGGCCTTGGACGCTTTAACTCCAACAAAGCAGGCTATGAACAACAAATAACATGCGCGAATTTGTTTGGTTTTTAGTTATCATTTTTTAGAAGCGCGTTGACCCTTTCATGAAGAATTTTGTTATATTACATAGAGATCTTGCTGAAATTGTTATGTTAAGCAATCGTGATATAGATGTATGTATAGGAAACGTTAAAATAAGGTTTCCAAACCTACAAAGTGAAGATTTAGTTATTATTAGAAGAGAACTTTCTCAACATCTTCCTCGTTTTTTTCAAAAGTGGAACAGCTTCCAAAAATAAAAATTATTTTTATAAAAAATTAGAAAACTGCCTTGAACAAGAGTTTGTAGTAAAACTTATTCCCTCAACAGGAAGCGGAGCTCGCGATCGTCCAGAGAAGGGATTTTTGGAATGCTGTGGTTAAACCAAGAGATACAAAATTAAGAATTTGTGCGATCATTTTTTTCCTCAATCAAAATCTCAAAACGAAGAAATAAAGAAAATTATCCAGGAAAAATTTCACAATAAACTGGGCGTTTAGGTGGATTTTGTTAAGCAAGGCATGGGAACCAGTAATGACGGAAATACTTCCAGAAAACTTTTTGCAAATCCTCAGTATACAGCTGAAGTAACCGGAGTTAATGTAAGTTTAATCACGAGTATATTGAGTTGTATCAGTGGTATTTTATGCTCAATTGAGTACACCCAATTTTGATATGGTAGAGATATTGTCAAAGCTGCAATGCTTCCAACTGGTAAATAACCGAGGAAACACAGGAGGCGCGAAACAAGGATTGCCTAAAATATCGCTTGGATCACTCCCGAAAATGTTCCAGATTCGCAACAAACGAAGACATATTTAATTTGCTCTGCGCTTCTTCAGATCCTTACATTTATACCTTAAGAACTGAATTTAATAATAATTAGTAACTCTAGTTTTTGTTTTCTGGTTATATTTTTATTTTTTTATTTTTAACTGCTCTTTTTATTATTGATTACTTGTTAAAGCTTTAATATTCAGTTTTACTTTAATTCCTTTAAAAAGGTACCATATAAAACCAGTTTTATATATAAAATGAACTTTCTCTTACTATCTTAATGGTCCTAATTATAAGCCAAATTAATTCCGCCATCTTGAATTATTTAATAGTACAAAAGCCAACCCAGCTACCTAAAAAAGCAATTTTAAATCAATGAAATGGGCATTGTTTTTAATACATATTCAGTGAAGACTACAAGTTTTTGAAAGTACTTGTGATAAACAAATAAAAACTTGATCCAAAAGTATTAGACCAGTCTGTTTAACTAACTTGTATTTTTCAATGGTGTCAATTTAGGCCTATAAAATAGTTTCTAAGAATACACGTTTTTAATATCATGGTAATCCAAAGAAAGATATCAAATATTAGTTATTGTAAACGGTTGCTAATGCCCAATCGAAAAGATGGGGGTGAACGAAATTTTATGAACTAATTTAAAAATGTTTGTTTAGTTTACTGCTCCGCCAAATTTAAGTTAATTTGTTTGGATAGTTTTGAAGACATTTTTTTTTCGAAAATCGTTTAATTTGGACCACTGTGTGCCACGGCGCCGTGAGATTTCGAAATCGCTATATTTTTTAATTCATGCTATTAGGTCGTGCCTCTACTCCATGGATTACTAGCAATATAAAGTCATTAATTAAATTAAGAGAAAGCTCACCATAAATATCTAAAGTCTACAACTGCAGGACACCTACAATAAATATTACAGAAAACTTAGGAATTATACTAGATACGCTGTAATAAGAAAAAAGATAACTTATTGTAATCAATTAGCACTTAAAAAGGAAAAGATTTTTGGTCAACTGTAGATAAATTTAACAACTTCAGGCTACATAAAAACTACAGTAACTGCCAAAACATTTAACTAATGCTTCAGATATTCACAATTTCTTTCTCTAACTAACCTTATTAATACGGGTATTTTTTGTTTGGGAACCCTACCAAGTTTAAGGACCTTAGTATACTCAGTATACAGCAATATATAAAATGTCTTTTTTTGCAGAAAGATAAAATATAATTTTTATATTTCGTCTCTGACATGTACAAGGATATAAAATATGCTAAACTTCAACAGTATGCCGATGATTCGTACTTGTATATTCCTATCAACAATTATAACAGATATAGTAACAGACGCAGTTTATTTCCAATTTAAAGAATGTTGAATCATTTGCAAAAAATCATAATCTGAAATTAAATGCAGCGAAGTCAAAAATTCTAGTTCAGGGTAGAAATAATGTAGAAAATGAGGTACAAATACATATAAGTAATGATATATTCTATAGGGATAGAAAGAACATCTCAAGCTAAATATCTTGGCTTGTATATTGATAGTCAGCTTACACGGGAGAAACATATTGAATATGTCGCTGGTAAATTAAATTCAGCCTTCTTTGTTATAATAAATTATCCACCAACCGATTAATGTTTATTATGCCTGGATCTATAGTCACTTGAAATATATGTTTTTGTGTTGGAAACAGGCCACGGAAATCAATCGTATTTTTGTTCTATAAAAAAGAATCATTAGAAAAATATTTTCCTTGAATCCAACCGAAACATGTAAACCCACACAGTAAAAAAATCCTGACTGTGCCGAGTATATTGATTATGGAAGCTGCTATCTATGTCAAGCATATTACAAAATTTTCAGCTGTTCTTGATGTCCACAGTTATGAAACAAGACAGACTAATGACATAGTAATTTCAAATTTTCGACTATCTACTTATAAAAAAGATCCTCATTGCTTTTGTAGCTATGTTTTTAACAGATTGCCTAATGAAATCAAATCCCAAAACTCATTAAATTCTTTTAAAAAAAGCTCTAAAGAGCTATCTTTTTCAAAAATCATTTTATAATGTTAAAGAATATTTGACCGACTGATAAGCTTCGTTTCGTCATTTGGAGCATGTTTGTCATCTGTTTGTTTGTTTTTAAATATGTGTATATCTTAATATGTTTTTGGTATTAATTAAAATTTTAGTTAAAACTTTTATATTATATATTATCTACTTGATTATTTTTAGATTTGACAATGTTAATACTTTGTAAAAAGTTTTTTAACAATTAAATAAATAAATATATAATAATAAATCTGGGTGATAATTTTGACAGCTCATTGTCCTTCGAATATTTCTTAAAAACTAAATTAAAAAACGTTTACCTTCGTCTAGAGTATATTTACAAATTAAAAACACTTAACTTCCGGACAAAAATACTTTTTATGCGAGACATTTTCATTATTTGACTATGGTGATAGTATATATGAAGAATATTTGTCATGGGTTATGAAAAAAATGATACAAAAACTTCAAAATAGCTGCATGAGATTTTCATTTAACATTCCCCATAGGGACCACATTACTCCACATTTGAACGGTGCAAACATTTTGAATATGCAAAGTCGGAGAAGATATCATATGCACACTTTTTCCTAGAGGATAATTAAAAAGATAGGCCACGTAATTTAAGTAGTAGATTTCTAGTTCCGGGCACGCTCACGAAACCAAAAACAATAAAAACTTTGTCAACCTCTTCACAGGACGGCGACATTTCAACGCTCTTACGTTTGTAGCCATTCAGATATTGTAATGGTCTCATTACAATATCTGAATGGGCTCTATGCAGCCCCTTGCTGCAATTAGATTATATATGATACATATACATACATATATGTATATATGAATTTTTTTTTTATAAAAACATTATAACAGTAAAACTTTTTTATAATGCCATCGTATTCGGAAACCCTAGAATAGTTCATACATTGTATTTTTATTTATTGTTAACTAGTTTTCCTACATGGATATATTATTAATTCCAAGGGAGGCCTTGTATATGTACCTTTATTGTAAAGGGTGAAATTTAAACGGTTTTATAATCGAAAGGTGGTCCATTTTGTTAATAAGAGATACTGAAAATAAATAAATAGTTTTTGAATTTGCATTTAGTTAGAATGTTCTGTCACTTTTTTGACACATTTTTTCTTTTGATATTTTGTCAGTACTAATTGAAAATAACCTGGAATATTTATAACCGGCAACAAAGATCCATTTATGGAAACCATATTACCCAGAGTGTTACATAAAAAAACAAAGCTACTGCTACCTACAGTAGTTCTTGAAACCAAGGACTTTGTTTTGTTTATTTTATTTACGGAGGCGAAGATATTTGCTGTATAAATGGCGTATGATTTATGTAAAGTGTAACGCACGAGTCGTGATCTACAAAAACTATGTGGGCGAAAACTATTCATTGCAAATATTAAAGGATCCGACACGTCGAATAAACCGCAACATACACAAGGCTATATGTTTTTGTGCGTTTTAATGCCCGGTCCCTTTAGACGTCCTAGTCCGAGATCCGTTCGTCGCATTGTATATACGGTGTCGTTTACAAGTTTTCTCTATTTCTTATTAGTAATTTTGTCAAAAACTGCATAGGTAATAACTTTTGCTTTATTAAGAATGAAAAATTGGTTAGTCACGTGACTTATGTTAGCTCTCTTCATTACTGTTAAAGTTGACATTTATTTATAGAAATCGCAAAAAGGGATTATTTGCTAAAATATGAAAAAGCCTCATTAAGAAACATTTTGTGATAGTGTTTCCCCTTTCATGCTATCCACATGATCGGGGGTGAGCACTCAAAGGGAGGGAATATTCCTCCGGACAAATCTAAAAATTGTAATATTAAGATACTTGATTTCATTCATAACGACGTTGATATGAATCCAACAAATAATTCTCGAGAAAAAATAATATCAGGAGTTAATAAAATTGACATAAATAATAGATATAAACCAGATAGTATCAGACAATTTTTAGTTTTTGTTGAACATTTATATCTAAATTTTGGTAAATTACATCCTCTTGACATTAGCGAGAAACTTTATAACTTAGGTGGGGATGAAACGCATATCGATTTTTTAAAACCCAGTAGAGTGTAAATTCATTGTAAATCAGCTTTACGAGCCAAGAAAATTGTTTCTAATCCAGTTTTTAAAGAAAATAATTCCTTCCTCATTCATTCCTAATTACCTTACTAAAAAAAAGGGCTTATTCGTGGTGTTATAAAAATGTTTCTAATTCAGAAGGCAAAATAATAAGAGTTCCTAGATAGCAAATTGTAATTACATTTGAAAAGTTAGAATTACCACAGTTTGTATTTATGTATAGATTAAGGAACGAGGTTGAATTACAATTGCTTAAATTATGGTCATACAGCAAAACACTGTAAAAGTAAAGAAGATGCAGAAATTGTTCAACAATTTTAAATGGGGAAGGTGCGTGTGAAAGTTTTGAATTCTTTTTGTCTTCTTTATAAATCAGAAGCATAGATTTCCACTAGCAAGAAATGCCTTAATTATAGTTTCCAGAAAAAAGTTAAAGAAGCTATAACTAACCTTAATTTATCTTTTAAGGAAGCGGTTAAAATTGTAGATCTAAATTCACCCATTTAATTACTTCATATATAAAAACAATGTACAGCAAAGTTAAAAAATAGAACGTCAAAAGAACATCATAGCACTTTTTTTAAGATGAGAGAGAAACAAATGTCTTATTCATTTAAATCTAATCCTTCTAATAACGATGTTAGGATGTTAGATATAAGAAATAGTATTATAGATGATACTGTCATGAGGTATTTCAGCAATCAGGACCTTCACAGAACAACTAACAATAATTCATTAGAATGCTAGATCTGCATATTCTGACCATAATTTTTTAAAAATCTTTTATACGATTCTACTTCCAACATAGTGCTTCTTAGTGAAACCTGATGTAAACCACAATATAAAATTAATGTTTAAAGGATAGACTATTATAAGGAAGGATAAACCGCAAGGTAAAGGCAGTTTCATCAAAAAATCTTTTCCCTTTACTTGTTTAAAATGTGAAAATCTTGACAATAACAAAATAGAAATATGTGGCAAGTAAATGTGTTATTGCAGGTGATTTTAATGCCCATCACACGTTGTGGGGGTGTATAGTATTGATCATTTTGGAAACAGTTTAATCAATGCTTTAAATAATTTTCAAATTTGAATGAATGAAATCAAGGACTAACTAGGCCTGGCGGTCCTGGTAATATTGGCTCTGGAATAAATATAACTATCATATCTTCTAATATGCTAAACAATAGGAAATTGATCCAATAATAAACAGTTTTAATGAAATACCGGATAATGCAAATAGTATTGTTGATCTAATAGTTAACATTATTATCTCAAGAGCAAATATTTTTTCTAAAAAAAAATAAAATTGGGAGTCTTTCGTACCCTGCTGGGACGATGATTCATTACAGTTGTCTGAAAAGCTCAAGGAAATTTTTAAAGAATTTCGAAATTGTTCCAGTTTACAAAATTATATTAAATATAAAAATTTCACAGCTATATGTAGACTAATCTTTGAAAAATAAGCCCGATTGATTATGGAGAACGTTTTGCCGCAATTTAAATAGTCAAAGCCCCCCCTCAAAAATTTGAAAAATGATTAATGCAGTTAAGTATAGTTTAGGCACTATAACATCCAATCCTATATCACACGATTCTCCTGAAATACTTTTAAAGTTATCGCCAGACTACGTAACGCAAGACATCTCTCAAACTAAAAGTACTAATTCATATTTTTTAACAAACACAATTTTACTTATAGAACTTAAAAATAACATAAAAAACAGAGATATGTATGATCCAAAATTTGTTAAGTTCTGATAAAAATCTGTTATGTTTAGCCTTTAATAAAGTTTTATGTACAGGTGATGACATAAGTCGAGTCAAAAATTCTATAATCGTTCCTGTTACTAAATCAGAAAAACCTAATGAAATGAAAATTCATCCTGCATTTTAAAAACTTTGGGAAGAATTATCGAGTATTTCGATCTAAAAAACAATTTTAATAGAAAAACTAGTAAACTTTAATACTAACTTCTCGGGAAGTTTTGCTAATAACCTGGTTTTTGTCGATCGTAAAATTACCATAAAAATAGGTAATGCATTGAGTGAAGTGAGAACTGTTTCTTCAGGACTTTCTCAGGGCTCACTCAGCTTTGAGTCCTTACAATATAATTGCAATTCATATTTCCCTGAAAATGGGTTTAATATTTCAAATAAAAAATCAGCTTTGGCGGTTTTTTTGAGGTATAGACTTATCAGAACGGATACAATTATTCTCCATAATAGGTACATACCCTGGTTAAATTCGTTAGAGCAGTTTTGGCAAGATCTTTGGGTGAAGATCCCAAAACCGCCCTAATATTTTTAAAATTATTTACGAGGGCATTGCTGGATTACTGATTTATATTTTATACTTCAGCGTGCAAAACTTGTCTCAAGAAAATAGATAAAATTTATTATAAAGCATTAAGGCTCGTACTAGGTGTCATGAAATCTTGCCCAACCCAGGCTCTTCTCTCTGGATTTTCCGAATGGCCATTATATATCGGGAGGAAAAATTTAGCAGAAAAGTGCCTACGTAAGAAAACAATACAAAAATAATGAATTAATTGATAAAATTTATATGTTAAGTATTTCTGATCTGATCAATTAATGCTGGGTTAATAAAAAGGCTGATGCATTTGCTTTTAACAGCAGCTGATAACATCACAGCACATACTTCCTGTTTGAAGCCCAATTTATGATAAAATATCTCAATCTATAAATGTCTTTCCCAAATTTACTGACATCCCTTTAATCAATGAAAAGATTTTTTGTGATTTTTCACATGAATATAAACATTTTCACAAAATTTATAATGATTGCTCAAAAAATGAAAATGGCGTCGGATATGCCTTTGCTGTACCTGGAGTTAATATTGCACGAACATTGCAATTCTATGCCCTCTATATTTACTGCCGAGGCTTGGGCAATCTTAAAAGCATTAGAATACATTTTTCTGGGAATATCTTATATAATATTGTTATATTCTCTGAATTCTCAATCAGTCGTATTGTCTCTAGGTAATTATGACACATGCAAAAACCCAATTATTGCAAATATGTATTGCAAAAAGTATCTGTTTCAAACACATTCTAAAAATCATAATTATCAAACACGCTCCGTTAATCTAATAATAGCATCCCGTTTAACACTTACAATATCTCGTAAAAATTCAGTAAATCTTAAACTTTACAATGCTTTGCCACAGACATATAAGGAACTGAAAGTCAATGTGTTTAAAACTAAAACTTTCCTTGTAAAAAATGCTTTAAATATTTAAAAACGTGTAAAATAAAGGTATAGGATTGTATAGATTAAGTATGGGTAGTACTATGCAGGGATTTTTAAGGAGTTGACATTTATTCAAACCTAGAAGTGTTTAAATTTTCATATTAATATAAATATATTTTCTAATTATTTTCTCGCATCTCGTTTTGAGTCGTTTGTACACGAATCGATAAACTGTCATAAACTAGTCCATACAAACGTAAAATTTTGGTATACAGTCGCCAATTATTGGTGCGAAGTATCGCTTGCTTTAAGTCTGTGGCTGGATAACGAGTTACATTTTTTGTCAGCGTGAGCTTTTTTGCAACAATGGCAAAATAAATATATTTAATAATTTAAAACACTATTTATTTTATTTTAATGGAAAGTAAATAAACTTTTATTTATGTCTACTTTTATTTTTTTTAATGTATTTGCTTAGAAGCCATTGTATGTAATTACTGTCTGTTGGTTACATATGTGCTGACAAGCATAGAATATTTCAACTGAGTCATAGAGGGGAGGCAACGTGTGGAGGCTAAAGGAATTTTTGCCTTTGGTATGGTTCAGACATTAAAAATTCGAAATATGAAACTTCCAATAGTAAAAGTTTATTCGATTTTACTTTTGGCAAATAAGGTGACTAGAACTAAAAATGATCATGATTAATATTAGCAAATCCAACTATTAAAGCCATTAACCTTTATTGCTGCTATGCTAGTTTTATTATAAAAAAGTGAATTTAAAACTGGCGCCTTTTAAAAGAAAATCCAATTGAATGTTAATTATATTGTCAGTGGCAATCTTACGCCTCATCATAATTAGTTTGTTCAGGTACTTTTTAATATCTTTGTAGAAACATACACTATGTCATTTTTTCAATTTTGTTGACAATTGGTTCCATCATATAGTCGAAGCTTGGGCTGAAGACATTCTTAAAAAATATAATATGATATCTCAGACGTTGTCATGTACTTAATATAAAACGTTTTCATTATTTGGCTTCAACTTGTGCTTTTTAATCTATAATTGGCACTGGGGATGACTATTTTAATCGAAAGTGATTCATTATTATATCCCATTGAATTTATACACGATATGTGTCTTTAGTTTAACTAAATGTAACATCTCCAACTTTTTGGAGACTTTTTTTATGTTTTTTTTTTTTTGAAACTTCAAAAGGGTTTGACATTTGACACATGACAAAAAAAGCGGGACATGGGTTAACTTTTTTTTTAAATCAACCTTTCTATTTCTTTTCTAATTTTGGTAGGCTTGAAAATCTAAACATTTCGACCTATCGCAAAAAATGTACATTCCTCATATTTGTTTATAATCTTTATTAGGCTTGTGCACTTTTTTATGAATTGGAAGAGTGGCATCTTAAAAAAGACCGTACATAACTAGGATAAATGACCTAGAATAGAAATAAGGTTTGCCCCAATTGTTATTGTCCATTTTCAGATGATACCTTGAAAATCGGCGTATCTTGAATGACTATATACAAAGTATTTTTCAAATATGGGTCAAAAACTTAGGCAAGTACAGCCAAATTAGGAAGGGAAGTCAAAAAAATGACAGCCGTGAACCAGAAACTAAAGTTAAGATGGTGTTTGGTCAGTTTACGTATTAAGTTCTTTTATTATTGTAGGTAGGTAGTAATTCATCTATTTCTAATGGATAAATTGGGGTATAATCAATCTATTAATAATTGCAGAAAATAAAAACAATGCCGCTGTCTCAGTCAAGCGGTTTAATACAGTAAAAAAGATATGATTAATGTTTCGCCAAACAAATAGGCATAATCAGATCTAAAATGTATTAAGATCCTAATAGTAACGTATTTAACAAATTAAGAATTAAAAAGCCATGTAAAATATATAAAACTGGTACATACAACTACATAATTAGACAAACACTATAGCGAGGTTATGTCTTCCAACAATAAATAAAAATATTTTTACAGTTACATTTTCAGGTACAGCAAGATTATGGTTCGTTGAAAGTAACTGATTCGCAAAAGCTGATCTAGTACTACTGATTCTGTACACTGGTCGATATTTTTCTCCTCGACTGGCCGACATAGACAGCAGAGCAATCTCCACAGCTCAACGAGTATACTCCGGATTTTGAAAGTTTTTCAGTATTATCTGTAGGTTTAATTAGATGGTGTTTTATAGTGTTAGTTGTTTTAAAACTTATAGAAAGATTAAGATTTTTTAAAAATGTTGCCGAAATAAGTTAGGCAACCATATTTGTTGGTAGACCCGTTTGATTTGGGGTGCAGTACAAATTAAAAGAATTTCTATTTATTAATAGCTTTTAAACAACTAACATTATAAAACACCATCTAATTAAATCTAAAGATAACACTGAAAAACTTTCAAAATCCGGAGTATACTCGTTGGGCTTTGGAAATTGCTCTGCGCTCTATGTCGGCCAGTCGGGGAGAAATATATCGACGAGAGTCTAGGAACACTTGAGCCTTGTTAATAAATGTAAAAACTCAGATGTAACTGAGGCTTTTCTCAGCTTCTGCGAGTCACTTACTTTCAACGAACCATAATTTTGCTGTACCTGAAAATGTGCCCCTTTTACATGAAAGTCCGAAGGGTCGAAAATTAGACCTACTAGAAAAGATGGAGATAAACAGCCAAAAAGAGTCCAGTTCTCTTGTGCGTTAATGACGTTTTCAATTTTGAGCCGAACTTAATTTTTAATAATTTAAATTAGATACTAAACAAAAATTCCATCCCTCGAATCATAATCACAGTAGGACGGTATCCGAGTGGACTATAATTTTGTAACGTAAATTATCTGGGGACCGAATTTTAGAGTTCCATCCTTATCACGGACCACATTTTTGATAAGTTTTATAATATTTTTATTTATTTGTTGTGAGAAGACATAACCTCGTTTTAGTGTTTGTCTAATTACGTAGTTGTATGTGCCAGTTTTATATATTTTATATGTTTTTGTGGTTTTAATTCTTAATTTATTAAATACGTTACTATTAGGTTCTTAATGCATTTTAGATTTGATGATGCCCGTTTGTTTGGCGAAACATGTGTAATATAGACTGAGACCGAGACATTGTTTTTCTTTTCTGCAATTATTAAACCAGGTTTCTTAGAGATATTATGGACGAATTACTTCTTCAATTTATATATATATATATATATATATATATATATATATATATATATATATATATATATATATATATATATATATATATATATATATATATATATATATATATATATATATATATATATATATATATATATATATATATATATATATATATATATATATATATATATATATATATATATATATATATATATATATATATATATATATATATATATATATATATATACATATATATCTATATATATATATATATATATATATATATATATATATATATATATATATATATATATATAATATATATATATATATATATATATATATATATATATATATATATATATATATATATATATATGTATATATATGTTATATATATATAAAAAATATATATATATATATATATATAAACAGTATAGAAGCTTATATACACTATTTATATGAAATATATATATATATATATATATATATATATATATATATATATATATATATATATATATATATTATGTATATATATATATGTATATATATTATGTATATATATGTTATATCACTCGACTTAAAATTCACTTTTTAAAAAATATTTTTATTTACAAAATCAAGAATTAAACAGTATAGAAGCTTTAAAACGAATCATGATTTTATTTACAATTTACACTATTTATATGAAAGACGAATGCTGCGTCAGTGGGAACTTGCTTGCTGGGCAGATTCTGCTGACGAGGCGTCTCGGTACTCGCCGTCTCCTTGAGATAAGCGACATCTGATACGGTGGGAACCAAGGGCATCGTACTTGAAGGTGACATTGCTCGTGAGAAAGGATATAACAACTCCCCCATTAAGATGAAAGTTGACGCGTGGTGACAACTTTCAGGTCCTCTGCTTATTGAGGTTGAGTTCAATCTCTTCACTTTCTTCAATCGGGTCCCCAAGGCGGATGCTCGGTCTCCTTCTGGAAATTATTCTTCTCCATTGTATAACGTTCCGCTACTCCAATCTTGATGTTACGTGTTCGTCTTCGACATTTGCAAAAGATGTATAAGGCAATCAGTGCAACAATGAGTTTATTGTAAGGATCGTGAACCAACTTATGTGTTTTTTCACGAACGGTTGATTTACCAATTGATCCAGCTGATCGGCATACTGATTTAGCTTGTGCTGGGCTATGTTCAGGTCCTCTACATCTATTTTGTTTAGCTTCAGAGGCTTCAAATCTGGTAAGTGAATATTCTCTGGCATATGGTTACAGCAGTCAAAAGGGATGTTGACTGGATGGTAATTGTAGGTTACGCTGTCGTAAACATCAACTGATTTCTGGGCACGAACTCTTGTACTCCCGACGAAGGCACTACACTCGGGTTGAAGTTTCATCAAAGTATTTGTGTTGATGATCTGAGTCTCTATATCTCTGGATTTACATTTTATTGTGACGGGCAGAGGGTCTGCAACAGCTATCAACCATAAATTCTGGCTGATTTCTTGAATGTTATAGTCTTTGGCAAGAATGACTAAAACTTGGCATGTTCTGGGTAGATGATCAAGTCTCTTCAGAAGCTGAGCCTCGCATACTGCATCAGTATCAATTGGGTATGGCAGGATGTTGGAACAGATGAACATACGGTTGCCTAGTGGTTTGCAGGACTTCATATTGCGGATGGTTGTATAAAGTAAAGAATCATCATTTCGCGCAATTAGTTTATTAGTTATTGACAAAATGTTATGAAGGCCTGTTCGATTATCCAGAATCAGTATAGGATATAAGTGATAGAGAGTGTATTTTTCAGGTTCGACTAAAGGTATTTCTAGTACAAAAATTATTCTAGTATCTAATTGATATGCCTTTAATTCTATTATGTCGAGATATTGAGCTACGCTTGAATAATATATCGGCAAGGGAAGATTATTCTTCTGTAATGACTGCGATATATGCTTTAATGAGTCTACTAAATCATATGGAGTGATGATCGAACTGTGCAAAATTTTTAAACGTGCAAATGTAACAGCGTTTATAGCATCGTTCAAAATATTTTCGATAAATGAATAGCTTTCTGTTAGTGATTCGTACAAGTCTAGGATATCGAGTTGTGATTGATAAAATTTGAGATGATCGGAAATATCCATAATTGATTCGCGAATTTCTTTAATATCATTATTAAAGGTTTCCTCGTCAATTTGAAGTTTTTGAATGGTTTCGTTAAAGCTTTTGATAACAGAGGTAGTTACAGATATTTGATTTTTCAAAAGATTTTCTATTTGGTATTCATCGTGGGTTAACTTTTCGATGCACTCGTTGAAATATTCACCATCGGAGGCGTCAAGATTACCAGTTATTGATTTCCAAATACCATTAAGAATACCACGTTTTTCCCTAAAAATGTACTTTTTAGTGTCGGCAATTATTTCAGTGTACTTTTGGTTAACGGCGTTTGATATTTGTTTAAGGAGACTAACATGAGTTTGAACTTGCGGCTTAAAGGCTCTCATTCGCGGTACGTCTTCGTCTATAGTGTTTATTAAACACTTTCTAATATTTTGTCATTATTACTAATTGTTTCTTTGATTGGTCCGAGGTCTTTGTAAACAAGGAGGGTCCATTTATCATTTGAGATTTTTACGGTCGCTTCTTCATGAAAGAAAATTCCTAAGGTGTTGTTTATTGGTGTTAGAGTGTATTGGGACTGAGTGGCTGTTGAAAGTGCCAAGAACCTAGAAGAGAAAAATTACTCATAGTATGTTTTTAGTCTGTCAAAATTTATTTTAGATTTTGGTTTAGATTCGGGGTTTATCAAAATTGCTGAATTTTGTAAAATTTCGATTATTTCGAATGGACCGTTAAATTTATTTTGGCTCTTGTCCTTGATTTGTGATTCTTTAATGTATACCTTATCTCCTACATTATATTCATAGGGGTGAGCAGAAACATTTTGGTCGAAGCGCTCTTTGGCTTTTTCTTTTTGTTGACATGTTCTGGCTCGGGCTGTTTTATAAAGGTATTGCATGCGATTGTTATATATATATATATATATATATATATATATATATATATATATATATATAGATCTTGCATATATTTGGAAATAAGACGTTTTTCATTATATAGGATTTCGGGTGGTCTAGATGAGGTGTGTCCAAAAATAAGTTCGTAAGCCGTGAAACCGTGCGTTTTGTTTTTGGTATTGTTATAACATATAGTTGCATAAGGAAGAACATTAAACGGGTGTTTTCAGTTTGATTAGCTTGTATCATTTCACTAAGTGTGGCGTGAAATCTCTCAACAGAGCCGTTTGATTGAGGGTGTCCTACGCTAGAAAAAGTTAGTTTGATATCGTAAAGCTCACAGAGGTCATTCATTAAGGTGTTTTTGAATTCTCGGCCATAATCACAATGTATGCGTAACGGAGTTCCGTAATGTTGAAAAAATACAAGAAGTGTATTAACAACAGATTTTGCTGTCTTATCCTCTATAGGGTAAGCTTGTGTACATTTTGTTAGTTTGTCACGTACTGTTAGGGCGTAATTTCGAGTTGGGTATTCAAATATGTCTATGTTTATTCTTTCAAAAGGCGTTTTGGGCGTTTCTGTTACGACTAGGGGACTGCTTAGATTTTTACGACAGATTTTTACTTTTTGGCAAGTTTCGCAACTTTTTATAAAGTTTTCTACGGCTTTTATTATGCCTGGCCAACTGTATTTTTCTTTTATGCGTTTTAACGTCTCGTTAATTCCGCGATGTAAGTTGGTTTTTCCGCGATGGTAATGATCTAAGATCTGAGGTATTTCGTCTTCATTAGGGGTTGCTGTGATGTTTTGGCAAATACTTAATTTTATATTTTTGTCTGCAAAAATATACGAAAATATTTCAAGGATAGGAAGTTCGAGTGTGTTTTCAACGAAATAGGTACAAGAGATGTCAAGTTCGTCTTGACCGGTATAGAGAATGTAAAAGAGAAGTTGTGTGACAGTTTCTGGGTTAAACGGGAGAGGAATAATGAAATATTTACGATTTTTTGTTGATTTACTGGAGAAAATATTTATTTGTTTTAGATTAAATTCCATGTTTTCCTCGAAAATATCGTCAAGAATCTTATGATGTAGTTCTTCTAATTTATTTTGTCGAAAGAATGTTATAATATTTTGTGTGATTTATCCAACAGCTGGTCGTTGGTTGTTTCGATTTTAGAATAATCGATCAGGGATCTGGTTTCGTAAAGACTTACGAATTTATTGTATTCTTCGGCTATTACATCGTCGTCATAGGTTTTAGGTTCTTCGGAATCTGTCTCATTTGATGCAAAAACAGATATTTTTGTTTGAAGCTTTGCGCATTCTTGGAAATGATTTACTTTTATTCGAGATAAAGCATCAGCGTTTTTATTAATTTTTCCTGGTTTATAAACAATTTCGTACTGATATTCTCCTAGTTTTAGCCGCCATCGTGCTAACCTACAACCTGGGTCTTTAATAGAAAGTAACAAAGTAAGGGGACGATGATCTGTGACTAGAATGAACTTTCTCCCAAATAAATATGGACGGAAATATTTCACGGTCCATACAATTGCAAGTAGTTCTCTCTCTATTGTCGAGTAATTGGTCTCGGCTTTACATAATGTTCTTGAGGCATAACCAATGGGTAAGTCTTTGCCAATGGGACCTTGGGAAAGTACAGCGCCTATCGCAAATGCGCTTGCATCCGTTGTTAGTAGGAAAGGCTCATCGAAATTTGGATAGATGAGAATTGGGTCAGAAGTTAGTAATTGTTTTAGTTCGTCGAAAGCTTGACGACAATATGAGTCGAAATCAAATTTGATATCTTTTTTCAACAATCTGGTAAGGGCTTTGATATTTTCGCAAAGTTTGGAATAAACCTACGATAATAACCAGCTAAACCCAGAAAGGATTTTATGTCTTTTGAATTTTTTGGTTCTGGAAATTTCTTTAAAAACTTCGCGTAAGCGTGTGATGTGGTCATGGATTGTGGGTGAATACACAATGATGTCGTCCATATAGACGAGACAACGTTCATTGAGAATGCCTAGAAGGATGTTGTCCATTACTCTCTGGAAAGTGGACGGGGCGTTTTTAAGACCAAAGGGCATTCTAATAAATTAGTAGTGTCCGTTCTCGACAGAGAAAGCAGTTTTTGGAATATCTTTAGGGTCTATCTCGATCTGGTAAAATCCTGAAGCCAGATCCAGGATTGTAAAATACTGGCACTTGCCTAGCTGATCCAAAAGATCGGAATTATTGGGAAGCGGGTACTTATCATCTACCGTGGATTCATTCAATTTACGATAATCTATGACTACTCTCCATTTTTGTTTGCCCGAGGAATCAAGTTTCTTGGGGACGACCCAAACTGAAGATGACCAAGGTGAAATAGAGGGTTTTATGACTCCTTGTTCTAACATTTTATTAACCTGAGTTTTTACCTCTTCTTTGTGAATATGGGGATACCTGTATGATTTGGTGAAAACAGGCTTTGCACCATTGGTGTCAATTTGGTGTTTAATTTCGTTGGTAAAGGTAAGATTGTTAATTATTTCTTTTTCTTCTTCGTTAAGATGCTCTAAACGAAGTTGGGACTTATTGTTGGGAATGCGGTTAGGAGATAGCTGTTTATCGGATACATTGTAATTGAGTAGCGAATGAGAAGAAAAAGGATCGATTTCGATATCTGAAAAATTAATAATTTTCGGAATGGCATTTGCATTAATCACAGAAGTTAGAAATTCGCCTTTTTCATTGACATGGACAATTGCGTTTGGAATGTGAACTTTTTCGATTTCTTACCTAGATAGGATAGCATCGGTGTTGACTAAATCACAACGTAATTTAAAAATTTGTTCGGTCTCCTACCTTCAATCTTAGTTTTGTTAGAGTAGTTTACGTTAGTTGTTTTTTTATTTTTTTGTTCAAGGTTTTCTTCTGCCTTATACAGTGGTAAAGTTTTAAAATTTGTAACAAGTTGTTTATTTTTTAAGTCGATGGTGCATTCATAGTGTTCTAAAAAGTCGAGTCCTAGAATATCATCAAAATCAATATCTAAATCGTATATGTAAACTTTATGTGGGTTTCCGGCTTGAAAAGGAACTAGGGTTGATTCGGTGATAAGAAGTTTTTGGTCTGTGATGCCTTGAATCGTAACGTTTTCGGGAAAACGTTGGGGAAATTGTTTTACTGTGTTTTCTTTAAATATCGTAATTCCTGCTCCGGAATCTATAAGTAGTTTAAAAGTGTTAGATGTGTCTTTTATGTAATATAGATTTTTCGGGTTAACAGCAAGAAGGGGATTTAAAGAAAATGTTGTTCTGGGAAATTCAATGACGGGTTCATGTCGTCCAAATTCAGGGTTTGTATTTAATTTTGGATTTCCGTCACGGCATCGGTATTTGAAATCTGTCGAATGGGCGGATGGTGTTGATTCGAAGTAGGAAGAAAATCCTGATATTCATCGTAATTCGTTTTATCTTGTTGGTCAATATTTTCAACATTTTGATACTCGTAATCGGGGTTATCTTCATACATTCCTGCATATTGGTTACAATACTTATCATATTGGGGTTCGGCATAGTTATCGTTGGAATATTGGTAATTGTCGAAATTGACAACATGAGCACGATGCTGGGGATTATTTTGTATTACTGAAGGACGTTGGAAATTGTTAAATGGTGTTGGACGTTGGAAATTGTTTTGGCTTGATTGGTTATGGGGTGTGTACTGCGGTCTTGGCTGACCGTTCTTTGGTCTATTCGACTAAAAGGAGGTGCTTGATTGAAAAGAATTTGATTGTTGATTGGTATTAGGCCTTTGGAAATTGCCAAAATTCTGGGAAGTATAACCATTAGGACGTTGTTGCGACCTACATTCATTTGCTAAGCGACCATTGCGACCACAGCTATGATATTTAAGGGATTGTTTATTAGTTTGAATAATAGGTCTAGCAGGCGGATTGGGTCTAGAAGATTTTTGGGATTCGAAATATGATAGTTGGAGCTCGCGTCTTATGCGAATTTGTGCTTCCAAAATATTAGGTGTATTTCCTGCACGTATTATATGGCCAATTCGGGGTTCCAGGCCAGTAAGTAGGCTATTTAGAGACATGTATTCGATTAATGTTATTTGGGCTACCTTTTGACTGGGTGCGAGTATGGATTTTTGTATGTTGGCATGCATTTTGGCATTTAGGACTTGAAGTCTGTTAAGAAAAGTCAAAGGAGATTCGTTTGGTAGTTGTCTCATTCTTTGTAAGTCCTGAATAAGAGAAGATAGATCTCGCGTATCTCCGAAGTGAGAATTTAGTAATTGTTTTATCTCTAGAAAAGAAAGTGGATTTCGGGAGCTTATCAGCTGCGCTGCTCTCCCTCGCAACCTGTTTTTTATGTGAATCACTAAAAGATCTTTTTGGTTACCCGTAGACATATCATATGCACATTCGCAGGCATTTAGGAAGGTTTGTAAAAATATTTGATCACCTTCGAATTCGGGGATAATAGAAAAAATCTCGGAAAGTTTATAAGGTTCGATTACTGCTACCGGTGCTCCTGCAGTTATTCTTTCATTTTCCGTCATATTTGCTCAATATATCAACACAATAAACACTAGCACAATATAATATAAAAAGGATATAAAACATGATTGATAGACAGTACGTAAAGTAGTATGCCAACCAATGTAAAATAAACAGTTCTTATTAACTAGTTAGTGTAATTAAATTAAAACTGTGTAATATTTCTTGTTATAATAAAAATACAAATGTAATCGGGAGATCAGTTAGCAGAATAACTGGTCAAAATAATTCCAAACAATATTTTAAAATTAATCAATTAACAGAATAACTGATTATACACAAATTATACGTTGTTACACTTAGAAATACAGAAATCAATTAGCAGAATAATTGATTAGTTTATCGGAAAATCAATTAACAGAATAATTGATTATTTTACTAATTAATAAAATGTAAGATCGATTTTGAAAAGTCGAACAGGTATTTAATTAAATATTATTTTTAAAATATATATATGTTACACTTTATATTTATATATATATATATATATATATATATGTTACACTTTTATTTCAAAAATTCACTTTTTAAAAAATATTATTTATTCACTTAAAAATACTTTGTATAATTGTAAAACTTAAACCGTATAATTTGAAACTTAAACTGACATAATAACAGTATCTGATATGAACTAACTAATATTTACAATTGGTGCTTAATTTATATGTTTTGAAATGATGAGGCAGCACCTTCAAGCTGTGAGAACTGCAACTCGAAAATACTGCTTGCAATGCATTCCTTGAAATGTTGAAATCGCCATATCCGTTCCCATGCGACTGAAGGTCAATGAATACACGTGGCTATAACGGATATAACAACTCCCCCTTTTAGTCAAAAGTTAATACAATGTTTTAACTTTTGTAAAATCACTTAAAGTTCGTCTTCGTCTTCTTCTTCGGCTTGGGGATGGATAGCTGGCCGTCTTCTCGCAAGAATACTGCTTAGTCTGCTCTTGACTGTCTTTCGCTGCAGTGGTCTGGGCGGAGGTGGTGAACCATCATCTAGTGGAGCCATGGTGATGCTGGGTAGTCTCTTACGACGACACTTACATAATATGTACAGGACGAGTAGGCTGGCTAGAAGTACTATTGTGATGATTGTGAACCAAGACAAGTGTTTGTAGACAAAAGGTTGGTTTATTAGTTTGTCCAGTTCTTCTGAATATTGGTCTAGTTTGTGCTGAGCAATATTGAGATCTTCTACATCTATCTTGTTCAGTTTTAGAGGTTTGAGGTCTGGGATATGAAGCTTCGATGAGATGTGTTGGCAGCACTTGTATGGGATCAAAACTGGGTGGCTTTTGTAAGTAACGTTTTGATACTTGTCGATGATTGCCTTGGCGTGAACGCGTGTGCTCCCTATAAAGGCGTTACAATACGGTTGAAGTTTAAGGAGGGAATTGACATTGATAATGTTCGTCTTGACTTCTCTTCCTTCACATTTGATAGTAACTGGTAATGGATCTGACACAGTAATCAACCAAAAGTTTAGGTCGATACCTTTGACGTTGTAACCTTTTGCCAGAAGAATTGATACTTGACATGTCTTAGGTAACTGGTTTGGTCCTCTAAGGAGCTGAGCTTCACAAATCGCTTCGCTGTCTATTGGGTAGGGTAGAACATCTGAACAGATCTTTTGGTTTCGTCCTATTGATTTACAGCCTTCTAGGTTTTGAAAAGAAACGTATAACATTGAATCATCGTCCCGCGCTATATATTTTTGTGTTGTAGGAATTATATGGTGAAATTCTGTTCGATTATCCAACACAGGTATTGGATAAAGATGATATAAGGTATAGCTTTCAGGATTTACTAAAGGTATTTTTAAAATAAACACTACTTTAGTGTCTGATTGATATGCCTCAAGTTCGATAATCTCAACGTATTGTGCGAGTGTTGAAGAGTACACAGGTAGAGGTAGATTATTTTTTCTAAGAGATTGTGAAATTTCTTGAAGGGAACTAATCAGATCTCCTGGGGTTATTATTGAGCTATGTAAAATATTTAGTCTAGCGAATGATATAGCATTTAGAGCGTCGTTAAGAAAGTTTTCTAGAAAGGAGTAACTCTCCATTAATGATTCACATAAGTCTAATGTTCTTATTTGAGCATCGTAAAATGCAAGGTCATCAGATATGTCTATTATCGATTTATGGATTTCGATTATGTCTCGGTTAAATGTTTCTTCGTCTATTTGAAGTTTTTGTATTGATGCGTTAAAAGTTTTTATGACTGAAGTAGTAACCGATATCTGATTTTTAAGGAGGTTCTCGATATGTCTTTCGTCTTGGTTGACTTTATCAATGCATTCATTGAAATATTCACCGTCTGAGGCATCGAGGTTTCCAGTTATGGATTTCCAGACCGTGCCAATTCCGTTAAATATTCCGCGCCTCTCCCTGTGACTATATTTTTTCGTATCTGCGATTATTTCTTTATATTTTAAATTGACAGAATCGGATATTTGATTAAGCAGGCTAACGTGTGTTTGTATTTCGGATCTGAAAGATATCATTCTAGGCGAGTCAACGTTTATGAAGCCGTCTAGTAATCCTTCTAGGATTTTATCGTTATTCACGATAGCTTCTTTTATGTAAGAAAGATCTTTATACACGAGGAGTGTCCATTTGTCGTTTGACACTTTGACAGAACCTTCTTCATGGAAGAATATTCCGAGTGTGTTGTTGATAGGTGTTATGGAAAATTGGGACAGGCCTACCGAGAGCAGCCCGAGGAATCTGCAAAGAAGAATATTCTTATTCAAAATAGGGTTTTAACCTATCGAAGTTGACTTTAGATGACTGATTTGTCCGAGGATTAAGAAGAATGGCGGAATTTTGAAACACTTGTGTAATTTCAAAAGGACCATTAAATTTGTTTTCGGATTTTGATTTTATTTGTGACTCTTTGACGTATACCTTATCGCCAACTTTGTATTCGGGGATAGGAGATACGTGTTCGTCGAACCTGACTTTTGCTTTTTCTTTTTGTCTTTCTGTTTTTGCCCTAGCGATTTTGTAATAATATTCCATGCGGTTATTAAGATCTCGTATGTATTTCGATATTAATTTTTCCTGATTGTATAATGTTTCAGGTGGCCTACTTGACGTGTGACCGAAAATGAGTTCAAACGGAGTAAACCCGTGTGTTTTATTTTTAGTATTATTATAACAGATTACTGCATAGGGTAATACATTAAACGGATGTTCTGTAGGGTTTTCTGCTACGTTCGCTCTAATCATTTCTGATAAGGTTGCATGGAACCTTTCGATGGACCCATTAGACTGGGGATGATTTACACTAGAGAATGTTAGTTTTGTGTTAAACAATTCACAAAGGTCTTTAACTAACGAGTTATCAAATTCACGCCCATAGTCACAATGTATTCTTAGGGGTGTTCCATAATGCTGGAAAAATACTAATAGGGTATTTACAATCGTTGACGCTTTTTTGTCGTCTAGTGGGTAGGCTTGCGTGAACTTCGTAAGTTCGTCTCGAACTGTGAGTGCGTAATATCTGGTTGGATATTCGAAGATATCAATGTTTACTCTTTCAAACGGGGTTTTTGGGGTTTCCGTTATAACGAGTGGTGTACTTAAATTTTTCCGACATATTTTCACCTTCTGACATATTTCGCAGGCTTTAATTAATTTTTCAACATCTTTTGTTAAGTTCGGCCAATTATACTTTTCTCTTATGCGCCTGACTGTCTCGTTTATTCCCCGATGCAAATTGGTTTTGCCTGAATGGTAGTGTTCTAGAATTTGGGGAATTTCGTCAGCGTCTGGGGATCTTACAACGTTTTGACAGATTTTAAGTTTTATTTCTTTATCGGCAAAGATAAATGAGAACATTTCGAGAATGGGCAGTGCTAAATTATTTTCTACATAAAATGTTTTAGAGGGATCGAATTCATTTTGGGCCTTAAATAGAACATAGAACAGGTGTTGGGCTACAATTTCCGGGTCGAATGGTATTGGGATAATAAAGTATTTTCTATCTTTTACAGTTTTGCTAGAGGCAATGTTAACGCTCATGTTTTCAAAATGAATGTTTTCTTCGAAGATATCCTCGATTATTTTGTAATGCATTTCCTCTAGTTTGTTTTGCCAGAAAAAGGTAATAATTAATTTATGCGATTTATCTAAAAGCTGCGAATTTGAGAATTCGACTTTGGAATAGTCAATTATTGATCTCGTTTGGTAGAGATCTACAAATTTGTTATATTCTTGTGTGATGTGTTCGTCGTCTATTTCGACGGCATTTGGGTCTGGTTGACTTTGGTCGTCATTTTCGCTATCATTTTCGTTAGCGGCAAAAATGGCACATTTTGATTGGAAATTTGCGCATTTTTGGAAGTAATTAATCTTTATTCGGGATAGGGCGTCTGCATTTTTGTTTATCTTTCCGGGCTTATGTTCGATTTTATAGTTGTACTCTTCTAATTTTAGACGCCAGCGAGCAAGCCTACTACCAGGGTCCTTAATCGAAAAGAGCCAGGTTAATGGCCGGTGGTCCGTAATAAGTGTAAACTTTCGTCCAAAAAGATAAGGGCGGAAATGTTTTACGGCCCATACAATTGCCAGTAGCTCCCTTTCGATGGTGGAGTATTTAGTTTCTGCGCTACAAAGTGTTCTAGATGCGAAAGCTATTGGTAGATCTTTTCCGACTGGCCCTTGTGACAGCACAGCGCCTATTGCGAATGCGCTTGCGTCTGTAGTCAGGAGGAAGGTTTCCTCAAAATTAGGGTAGATGAGAATGGGGTCTGTAATTAGGGCTTTCTTTAGTTCTTCGAATGACTTTTTGCATTCAGAATCAAAGAGAAATGGGACGTCCTTTTTTAGGAGTTGGGTTAAAGGCTTGGACACTTTTGCGAAGTTCGGGATGAATCTGCGGTAATATCCCGCTAATCCCAGGAAAGACTTAATGTCCTTTGCATTTTTTAGTTCTGGGAAGTTTTTAATGCATTCTACTTTTGAGGGATTGGGTTTTACACCATCTTTCGTGACAAGATGTCCCAGATAAGCAACTTCCTTTCTCAAGAACTCACACTTATCGGGTTGGATTTTAAGATTTGCATTTCGGAGACGTTTAAAAACTTCCTTTAGTCGGTCTATATGTTCATGTATGGTGGGCGAGTAGACGATTATATCGTCCATGTATACAAGGCAACGCTCGTTTTGGATGCCCAAAAGAATGTTGTCCATGACACGCTGGAACGTGGACGGGGCATTCTTTAGACCGAATGGCATTCGGACGAATTCATAGTGTCCGTTATCGACTGAAAATGCTGTTTTAGGTATGTCATCGGGAGTGATCTCAATTTGATGAAAGCCGGACGCGAGATCAAGCGTCGAGAAATATTGACATTTACCAAGTTGGTCCAATAAATCTGAAATATTTGGCAAAGGGTATTTATCGTCAATACTAAGATCATTCAGCTTTCTGTAGTCTATAACTACACGCCACTTTTGTTTCCCGGATGCATCGAGTTTTTTGGGTACCACCCACACCGGTGAAGACCACGGTGAGATAGAGGGCCGGATAATTCCTTGTTCTAACATTTTTCCTATTTGTGTTTTCACCTCCTCTTTGTGTATCTGAGGATACCTATAAGATTTCGTGAATACAGGCTTTGCGTTGTTAGTCTCTATTACATGTTTGATTTCATTGGTGAACGTTAGCTTATCACCCTCAATATAAAATATGTCAGAGTATTCTAAACAGAGGTTTGTGATCATCTCCTTTTCTTCGGAGTTAAGATGTTCCGTTCTTAGCTCATTTCGGATTATTTGTACTCTATCAATTTGGTCGGACGCATAATCATCTTGAGTATTTAAGTTTAGTATGACGTCGCTTGACGTGAATGGCTCTATAGAAAGATCGGAAAAATCTATGGATTTCGGGATGGCGTTTGCGTTTAAAATAGAAGTCATAAATTCGCCGTTTTCGTTAACATGTACAATCGCACTAGGTAGACGAACCTTTTCTTTTTCCTGAGCCGTTAACAGGGCGTCAGTATTTTTTAGATTACAGGTTAATTTGAATATTTTCTCTGTGCGGGCATCGATAGAAATTTTATTGTGTATCTCACTTTTATTGACATTATTTGGGGTTGTAATAGCACCGACTTTGTGCAATGGAATCGTTTTAAAATTGGTTATTAATTTTTTTGATTTAAGATCGATTATGCATTCATAATGCTCAAGAAAATCAAGTCCTAAGATGCCATCAAAATCGATATCTAGATTATAAATATACACTTTATGTGGGTTACCTATCTCAAAAGGGACAAGGGTGGATTCAAATATAGACAATTTTTGATTTGTTATGCCCTGAATAGTAACGTTTTCTGCTGTCCGATGGGGAAATCTCTTGACGGTGTTTTCTTTAAAAATAGATATCCCTGCTCCGGTGTCGATTAAAAGTTTGAAGGTATTTGAAGCATCGTTAATATAGTACAGGTTCTTGGGATTAACAGTAAGAAATGGGTTCAAAGGAACGCTTGTTCCGGAAAGTTCACATTGGGGTCGAAATCGTCTAAATTCATTGTCTGAATCTGACTCTGTAGTTCCAACATCGGGTCGATCGATTTGGTAATGCTGTCCGGAGGGTGGTTCTTGTGAAGGGGAGACGGAAAATTTTGAAATTCTGAGCTGTCAAATTCTTCAGAATGACTTGTAAAAGTTTGGTCGTTTTGAATACAGTATTCTTGGTTTTCGAAGTTACTATCATCTTGAGAATACTCGTAATATTGGGGTTCTTCGTAATATGGGTTATCATAATTTACGTGGTGAGCTCTCTGTTGGTTTGGGTAAAAATTTGAGTTTCTCTGCATGATAGGAGGACGGGATGCAGCTTGGTTTTGTTGGGCAGCTGCAGGAGGTCTATATTGAGATGAAAATGTGTTGGGTCTGTTTTGCTGAGAAAAATGAGGTTGGCTGGAAGAAGGAAACTGTCTTTGGTAGTTTACGTTACCGCTATTTTGGGAATAACCAGGTTGGGACATTGGTTGTGTACGGCATTCTGGAGCTATGTGTCCGGTGCGTCCACATTTATGACATTTTATAATTTGTGGTAAAGGTTTCCTAATCGGTTGAGGAGGTTTCGGAGAATTTGGTTTGTTTATTTTTTGGTTTTCAAAATAGGAGAGCTGTAATTCTCTTCTAATGCGGGAGTGGGCCTCTAAAAGGTCTCCCGGGTTTCCTGCACGAATGATTTGGCCTAGACGAGGTTCTAGTCCAGTTAAAAGCGTATTTAAACTCATTGTTTCAATTAATCTGCTTTGTGCAGCTTTTTGATCATTAGTGAGGTTAGAAGCTTTTTGAATACTCGAAAGCATTTTTGCATTTAAAACTTGTAACCGATTATAAAATGTAAGGGCGGACTCGCCGGGAACTTGACGGAGTCTTTGAAGATCCTGTATAAGAGACGATAAGTCCCTTGAGTCGCCAAAATGGAGATTTAAAAGTTGTTTAATTTCGGTATATGTTCCTGGATTTCTCGAATTTACTAATTGTGCGGCTCTTCCTTTAAGTTTATTTTTTATGTGAATCGTTAACAAGAGTCTTTGATCCGCTGTTGCCATTTTATAGGCACAATCGCACGCGTTTAAAAAGGTACCTAAGGAGATTTGATCGCCTTCAAATTCAGGCACTATAGAAAATATTTCGGATAGCCTGTAAGGCTCGATTTCTACTTCAGCACTTTGTGTTGTTTGCTGTGCAGCTGGTTGAATTTGTTGAGAACGTGTTTCGGGCATTTTGTTAATTGCTTTAAATTTTTATAAGAATACAAATTAAAATTCTTTTTGAAAATAAAAACACAAAATATTAGGCTATTTTTCAAATTACAAAATTGGTAAATAAAGGTTTAGCTTTTCTTCAAATTCAGGGTAGAATATACGAAAATTAAAATCAGGGTAGAAAATTACGTATAGACAATCGAACAGTAAAATAAAATAAAATACAACACTTAAAACGGGATAATTCAATGTCACTTACGTAAACAGGAGCATTGGTCGTCTTGTTCTCTTAGGACTGCCAGGGGTTTCACCAGGTGTTCCTTCCGCAGCTATCTTTGAGTGAGGACGCCTTGATATGGTTCTTTTCTTCGTTAAGGGATTTGCGATCCGCCGTCAACAGTTAGGTCTTCCTTGTTCTGCCGACGTTAGACGAATCCTACCGACTGCGCCAATTTGTTACACTTTTATTTCAAAAATTCACTTTTTAAAAAATATTATTTATTCACTTAAAAATACTTTGTATAATTGTAAAACTTAAACCGTATAATTTGAAACTTAAACTGACATAATAACAGTATCTGATATGAACTAACTAATATTTACAATTGGTGCTTAATTTATATGTTTTGAAATGATGAGGCAGCACCTTCAAGCTGTGAGAACTGCAACTCGAAAATACTGCTTGCAATGCATTCCTTGAAATGTTGAAATCGCCATATCCGTTCCCATGCGACTGAAGGTCAATGCGTGACTGAATATATATATATTTATATATATAATACACGTGGCTATAACGGATATAACATATACATTGAAATTTAAAAAAGTTGGCGAGACGCCTGTGTGTTTGCTTCTTAATAGGAAAATTCTTCTATTTTTTTGCTTTGCTAATTTCGTGTTTGTGGTAGATATTTCTTTAAGTATATCCGCACATAAAAATCCATAAGTTGTTTCAATTTCTTGAAGGAACGTCATATCAGTGAAATACAGTTCGGCACCCGTGTAAAGAAGCAAACACACAGGCGTCTCGCCAACTTTTTTAAATTTCAATGTTTCCCACATTGTGTTCACAGATAGGAAAGGAAAGCCTTATACACCAAAAAAAAAAAATAAAGGAATGAGCAATTTTTGAGAAAGCCTACTACGATAGGCGAAACGTCAAATTAATCCCACTGTTTGATTTTACAAATAAACCTATACCCAAGAAAGAAGTCCAATTAATATATACCGGGTTTAAGAAACAAATTGAATAATTATATATATATATATATATATATATATATATATATATGTATATATATATATATATATATATATATATATATATGTATATATATGTATATGTATATATATATAGTATATATATATATATATATATATATATATATATATATATATATATATATATATATATATATATATATATATATATATATATATATATATATATATATATATATATATATATATATATATATATATATATATATATATATATATATATATATATATATATATATATATATATATATATATATATATATATATATATATATATATATATTATGTTTTTTCGTTCCGGGTGTACATCCGTTCACTAATGTCATTCTGAAAAGAACCGTTTTGCTGATTTCGCCAAAATCACATTTGGCATTTTCGAAGCTTTCGTTCTCGCGTATATAAATTCATTAATGTGACACCTTAAATTCAATTTTATATTAACTCTCCACACTCTCGGTATTCAACATAAAATATTTCATTACTACTTTAATTCAAATTCTGGCAGCATAAACAAATCTGTCAATAAATATCTGCTTATTTCAAGGTATGTACTTTTATAGTGTTGAATATAAATATGTTTTAACGTGGTAATATTGTTTTATATACAGTGTGTCTCATAAATATTAATGTCTGTATTTTTATAATTTTCGCATCAAAACATTTTTTCTGAAGATGCCCTAAATTACAGGGCGAAATGTCAAATAAATGAAAAATTAAAATTTGGTATTTAATTCGAACCTAAACCCAAGAATTTTTTACTTTTGTATATATATATATATATATATATATATATATATATATATATATATATATATATAAGTGGGCATAGGGCGTAGATGCTTTCTTCCTCTCACACTCTCTGACGGCCGGTTCAAAGATTCGGACCACGACTGCGTCTTGGATTGGGTGTTGACAAACCCGAGTCGTTTTTCAAAATTCACCGGTTGAGTCCGGTTACCATTTTATCCCTGTTCCACTAATGTCGTTAGAAATTAATAGGGGAAAATCAGTATGTCTAAGCACCGGTGAATTTTGAAAAATGGCCTATGTTTTTAAAAGACTACTTGTAAAGTCAAAAATACTACAAAACTTTGGCTCTTTTGATGACACGTGCGCTATCTATATAATGAAAAGTAATCTATTACATTTTGATGGAATCTATTTCAATTTTTTGCACGATTTAATTATGCAAGTCAAAATTAAAAGAACAACACTGGGGATAATTGCTTATAGTGACAACCTTCGCTGATACGCAGTGTATCAGCACTCAGCAGATCCCCAAATGTTTCAGGTACATTCTGCATCAGTGACAGATCGACATTGTTTTTGTAAAATTACTCTTTTGGGTTGTAGTAGTTAACTTTCCTGTTATTATAAATGTCACTGTAGTACATATTTAATTTAAGGTATTGCTTATTTCTTCATATTAATATTCCTTTTTACTGTACACATTTGTATTCTACAGGGAAGTTTTACTCAGTCTTAGACGCTACAATAGTTATTTTATTTAGAACCTTGGAACTTTGTTATATTACTAAATCTTAAATTTGGGCATATTATTAGGTGATAAGTATATGCTCAATTTTTTTATTATTAGCTGTATGTAGGTAGTTTTTGTATCGGTTTATCAAAGTCACTTATCATTTCGGTTTTGCGCTTTATTATTTTTGCCGTGTATTTCAAACCATAATGTCGTGGAAATAACAGTCTGTCGCGTCAGCTCATTCTAGTCGGAACGCTGATAACCTTTTGACATTCAAATATTTTAACATGAATCATCTCAATTTCGCTATTACGGTTTAATTAAGCACAATTATTTTTGGGAAAACAATTCATTTTCTACAACCATATAATCGTACTCGTTTCTTTCGGTAAATTTGTCTATGATAAGAATACTCGCATCATTTAGAATTCATCTGGCTTTGTTTTTCAAGGGCTTTGAAGTTTTTTTATGTTATTTTTTTATACGCGCCATAATAAAAGGTGAATACAAAGAGAGAGTATTGAATGAATATATTTTCTTCTGTTCATATATTTACAAACTGTATTTTAAGAGACAGAAAAAATAGATATAAATGTTGCAAAGTACAAAAAATCAGCATCGATTTGTTATCCCTTATAGTTTAGTATACTAGATTGAGGCTTTTCCTCCCATTTCAAAAACATACAGGGCATATGGTGGTTAACTAGTGTGCTTAAGTCGAATAACTGCTTGTTACAAGATCTAGAAAAAGTTATAGGGTATGAGAATCTGGACATTCTATAATTGAAAGTGAAAGAGTTTTAAAAGTGTGGGGAAATTAACTTGTATTTTTTTAAATAGAATGCCTTGTATTTTTGAAATCTAGATGGCTACCAAAGTACAATTAATTTTTCCCATATCCAATCGGCTTCCCTTTTGAGAAAAGCCGATGTTCATTTATATATACATATAAAACTAATAACTTTAAATATGGAGTTTCAATATGTGCACTCTTGATTATCTGTGTGCGATCCATCTGTTTTGAGGGTTTTCTGTAATAAAATCAATTAAAATTTAATACAGTATGTATCAATACAAAGGTATCTTAAAATACTATTGTACTACATTCTGAAAATAAATATGGTGCTGTTACATTATAAGAGTAATTTGACAAAATTTTGGCAAGAATAGAAATAAGCAAAATGATCCTACAGGTAAATATCCCCATTATGCAATATTTCCGCAGATAGAGGTGAAAACAGGACAAAACCACTAAAAATGCAATTTTTCGAAAAAAATCCATTCTTCACTTAAATTTATTCTCTGGCTCTCACACTCGAGGACGAAAACCTGGTATAGGTCGTTTCATTTCATAAAACCTTGTTTTAGACCTTTCGGTGGGTATATTTCAGAAACTATTATAGATAGGGCTATGAATTTGACATGTGTTTTTAGAGGAGACGTAGATCTCCACGATTCGTTTGCGGATTTTTCTGTAACACATTTGGTACCGGAGATGTGGTACCGCAAAGTCGAACAAAAAAGTCAACTTCGATGTAACCCGGTTCATGTCGCAATCTTTGATTGTTTTGTTGAAACTTTCTGGAACGATGGCTCGATGGCGATTGTTTTTGGTTGAGCTTCGAATCCATTTCGTGATTTTACGATTTTTTTTCGATTGAAAAAGGTAGGTAGATGCGTCCTAGCGAAATGTTGTAAGAGAGATTCTTCATTGGAAATATAGAAGAGAACAAAAACCTAAATGCATATCTGTCGGGAAAATGACCGGAAAGTGGCAATTTTTAAGAAAAACTGAACTTAAAAAAAAATTTTATACATTTTGTTTTTTATAGAAAAAAGCAGACGCCTTGTCGGAATACGGCATCGCAAAGTGGTCAAAAACTCATACAAAATATGTGTGGAAGGTGAAGGAGTATGTACAGGTGGTGCAATTACTAGATGAAATTTGTAAAGTTTCCCAAAATGGGTAAATTTTTCCACATTACCTTGTATTACAAGAAAGCTAATACACCTAGGGCGTGGGGTATTTTTTTTACGAAACTAGATATTCGTAGGTAGATTATGACCAATTTTAGCGTACACGGTTAAGTTACTGCGATTTTTCAAAGTTGAAATTTTAAAGTCCAAATTTAGCCTCACTGTGGGTCTCACTGTAAACAGTAATGGGAATTATAACAGAAGAATAGAGCTTTTATTTGGCTACAAAAATCTCTATAATATTTTCTTCTAGCTACTGGGGAAATAGGTGAAAATTCGATTTAATGGAAAAAGTGCACGCTTTTGGACAAAATATCTAGGTTTCTCTGAGATGATCAAAAATTTCAAAACATCCATTCATCCTTGACTTTCGTCACTGTCAGAAGTATAATTGAATAAATATTTAAGTAAAAATTGTTTAATTTTAGAGACTCAAAAAGGAATTCTTGGGTATTTTTAAAAATGGCAGCATACAATTTGAATGAGTTTAAGTAGGTAACTACAATTTGAAGGATAATACTTTCCCCAAATTTTGTAAAATATCTCTAAGAAAATTAGCTGTCATTCTCGATTACATGCATTACATCGAAATTCGTTTAATAAACGTGCTATTCGATTATCGTTTTAGGATCAGTTAGCAAAATACTTGCATCTAATTGGATTGGAATAGATGCATTTTTTAGTATATAGTCCGGTATGTTTGTATATTTTGTGAAGTTTTTTAGGATACGGGCATAGAGTGTCTATTTTTTTGTGCAGATATATGTTTAGCATAGGAAATGTAATGAAGTTCAGTATTATACTGTTCGGAAAAGTAGTAAAGTTTATATTATTTTATACAGGGTCAGTAGGTAGGACATTTTTTTTAGAAATTTTGTTTTTTTTCTCTTAGTGAAACTTTTCGGTACAAGGCATTCATTAAAGCATTTTGCTTTCGCAGCGGCCGGCGATTTTTTCAATTTTCTTTTCTTTACCGGTATTTTTTTAAGATGTAAACGTTGGCATTATAAGTTATAGGTAATAGGTAGGGTTTGATTGATTGATTGAATTTTTGTCCCCTTCACAAGTTTTCAGTACAGAAGTATAGCATATATTGTTATACTGGGACATTAGGACAATTTCTTTCTTTAGAAATTCTAGTTTAAAAGCTGTATTTTTTTTCCTAGTGGATTATTTCGGTATAGAATATGGAATGAAGAGATTTGGATAATAAATTTAGAAAATTTAGGTTTTGCAGCCATGAATTTTTCTTTACCTAAACTTTTACGGATGTAATTACAAAAAATATTTTAATAGCTATTAAAAAATGGGTTTATCGTTTTAACAGATCAATGTAACATTTAATATTGTGACAGTTCTTAAAAAAAATTTCCCGGTACTTTTGAACTTTTTAAAAACGGGTTTCACAGTTTTCTCTAATTTTTTTAATGTAATTTAATAAAAAGAAAATTCGACATTGGTCAAAATAAATTTTAAAGTTATTAAAAAAAATATGTGGATTATACGATTCCATGGAACTTTTAATGGCGCAATTGTTTTGAAAAAATATTTTGACAGGTGTCAAAATAAAAGTTTTTCCCGTGACTTCTAAACTATATGAAATATGTAAGACGATTTTTACAGTTCCATGTAATTTAACTTATTTATTTATTTAAAAAAAAACATGCTGAGTTCTAAAAAAAGAAACGTTTTTCCCCACAATTTCTAAACTACTTATAATAATTAACAACGTTTTTCGTAGTTCCATGTAGCGTCTTAGGCGCAATTTATTAAAATAAAATATTTTGACAGCTGTCAAAAATGTTTTTTTTTCTTATCTTTTGAATTGCTTAAAATTTTTAAATACGGTTTTTACAGTTTCATGTAGCTTTTAAAGGTTTTATTAAAAAAAAAATATTTTGATACTTGTGAAAAAGCCTGTTCAAGAGCCTTTTCTTTTACCTTTTCAACTGCCCAAAATTTTTAAATACAGTTTTTATTGTTCTTTGTAACTTTAATCTCACAATTTTGACAATCAAAATTCTTCTAAACTTTTTAATTAACACATATCATCTGACAATCAACTTTTTTTACGTATTGCATTAATGGACGTTTGTTAATTAAATGAGGTCGAAAGTAAGTGTATACACAAACACAAAAGACTTTTTTGCGACCTAACGCTCGTACTTCACGTTGCAAATTGCATATGGGGTAGAGAAAACAATGCAAACATATGAAATATGTATTGTCAAGACTGGACTATATTACAAGGATATATTATTAATTTTAAGGCAAAATGGTACATGAAGAGAATATTTTAAATTCGACAGATAGGTTGAATCCAAAATGTCAGTTAAATATTCAGAAAAAAATTAAAATTCTGTGAATCTTATAACTTTAGATTTTTGTCTACTTTTACCTATTCCTTTGAACTAATTAATTTATTTTCTATTATTTATTTAATGCACGCTAATAAAATTCAAACAAAATCAGTACTCAGTACCTACTGAAACAGCGCCCCCATATTCAACGCATTTTTCACATTGTCAATGCAAAATGATAATTACAGGATTTTAATTTTTTTCTGGACATTTTTCCGTATGTCTTTTTGCCTTAAAAAAATCTGTTTTCAATTGCAAACATTATATATGTTTGTCTTTCGCGCACACGCGTTTTTCTATATGTATTTACAAAAAAGTATAAATAAGAAAAAATCGATCCAGCATGAACTTGTCACATTAGAGGTCAAGACTGTTAGAAGTAATTTATTCAGTATCTTCATTTCCTTAGAAAATAATCGCTGTATTCAAACCCAAAGATGAAGAACCTTATGGTAGACTGAATCCTAAATGGACCAAGTGGATGCACAAGCTCTGCTGTCCTTGCTGCTTTGGCCGTTCGTGTCTTATTCCAAATCAAGGATACCTATCGGAAGCGGCAGCTTACCTTGTGGATAATAAGTTAGGATTGAATATTGTTCCAAAAACTAGGGTAAGTGCAAGGTAAAGATTCATATATATTTTGTATTTAGAAGTAAATACTCTTGACTCCGCTGACGAGATTGATTATTCTCACAGTCAGCAGCAAAACGAGGGGCGTCTGTAACTAAAATATTTCAGGATCAATGTTTCTCAAGCGTAGTTTCGTCCATTTAATTTCAATATGGGCACGTTATCGAATGAGGGTCTCTATTAGTTTTAATATTAATTATGATACTCAATTCTGAAATACCTGGCGGCATATATGCGCACCCGAGGGTTTCGCTTCCTTATGCTTAAGCTATGTTGAAATACACCAACATTTTATTTTAATTACACACACACACACAATTTGAAAAATATTGATGGATCAAGAGTGACACTTCAAGCACTTAAAAGTTTATCTTGATTCTTCTGAATTGTCTGTTGCTTCAGGGGGCTGAAGTTTCAGAGTAATAATCGACGATCTAGTTGTTGTCAGATTATCTATGATAACATCTTACTTGATCCCTTGAGACATCGAATACCTCAACAGACGGAAACAGGAAATCAGTAACTGTGCACTTGATGCTGGGAGACCCATATCTGTTTATTAATTTTACATTAGACATGCTACTAAAATGAATAGCAGGATCACTGATTGTTTTGTTATATATTAAGAGTAATAGTTTGGCTGTTATGTTTTGTTTCTGTTTAGCTTATTGTTTACAATTTTTCATATTTTTGTTTGTTGAGTTTACAGTCCTAATAGTAAAAAACTGTTTCTCATTTATTTTTATTTGTTCCTTATTATGTGTTTTACAAGAGTTTATATTGCATGGTAATATTATCATGATCTAAATTGCATTTTTGCCAGTATAAACTATCAAGAATTTTTTTATTAACGCTAAGTTCTCATTATACCAGTGAACAGTGCTTCCTTTGCGCGATTTTTGTTTTTTATATGGACAGAAACAGTCTAGGCAGTATTCAATACTTTCAATAAACTTTGACCAAACTGGCTCATCACCATATTACCATATAAACTGCTGGAACTTCGAAGTGCACCAAGGAAAATTTTACTGGAAATTTAAAATGGAATATTTTCCATACGGATGACGATTTTGAGATGCGTTTTTCATTTTTTGATCAATATTCATAATATGCAGCTCGATAAGGGCAGCCTCAGGACACCATAGCAACCTTATACAATATACAGGGTGATTCAGAAATAAGTACCGAAAATTTACAGGCATGTAAGCCTTGCCGAAATATGAAAAAAGTGTTATATATAATTTTTCTCTAAGCCTCAACGTTTAGAATATACGGGCATTAAACATGTGTGATAAAAAGGACAATTTTGGAACATATTATCACTACATAAAGACTCATTAACTTAAACGAGAACCATATGGGTCACTTCAGAGGCGTAGAACAGGGGTATATGCCCTACATTTATGGTCATATTTTTTTACCTCTCTCTCTCTCTCTCTCTCTCTCTCTCTCTCCTCTCTCTCTCTCTCCTCTCTCCTCTCTCTTCTCTCTCCTCTCTCTTCTCTCTCTTTCTCTCTCTCTCTCTATCTCTCATTATTTTTTATGGAATTTTTTTGTCTATTCTTAGGTAAAACTGTACAGGGTATTTCTTTATTATTTTTAATGGAATCTAGTTGTTTATTCTTATGTTATTGTATAGGGTATCTTGTTATATTTTAAACGGTACCCTAGATGCTTTATTCTATGAGTCATCACAAACTTTAAATACAAATGTTTTTAGGTTTGATCGGAATCATTAGAATTTACAAAAAAAAAATAAAAGCGGATTAGAAATTTAACAAAAGAGTATCAACTTTGTTATTTAAAATGAAACACCCTCTATAATATATGTATGTCAGATGGGTCTCTTCTTGACGATTATAAATATACTAGGTTTAAATTTTAGCTCCAAAGATAACCGAGAAATTTGATAAAAACCCGGCCACAAGAGGCAGTTGGCTCTTATGACAGGGTTTTTCTCAATTCCCATTTGCTAAATTTCCGATTACCTTTTGTTTGTTTTTCTTGTAAATTCCCCAAACCCAAAAACTTTTATATTTAAAGTTTTTTTAATAACTCATATAAGTCTCTAGGGTACCGTTTAAAATATAATCAGACACCCTGTACATAAAAACTGTATAAAATATTAGATAAATGTGTTAAAAATGAAAAAAAGCTACATAGGTATACATATGGGAACAAAAGTGAACCAAATTTAATTTTAGAGAAAAAATTATACATTATACCTATATCATGAAGAAGCCTTTTTTTTGTAAGTTAAGTTTACTGTGTTTAACATTTTTGTCCAGAAGAGGTTATTTCAAATTCATTATTATGTAATTCTAGGATACCTTGTTTTGTACTGGAAGATACTAGGATGCTAAATAAAAGTACATTTTGTAGGAATATTTTTATTTATACAGGATGTCCCAAATATGTGGTATAAGGTGCAGCTGTTTTTTTTATTATGGTCTATTTTGTTTTATTAAAGAATAAAACATCTGGTTTATATGTATTTTAGTAAACTGAAGTTTACTACCTTAAAAAAGGCCATAGATAGAACTAAAAAAAGAATTAGTAATTGTAATAAACTTCGATTCATTTGAAACACTGAATTTTGAAATAGAATTGGTTTTATAAAAATTGTTTAAAATAACTAAGTTTCAACTTTTACTATGTTTTAAGGACATCTTTCTTATTTGATGATTTCTTCTACTATCAGTAATTGCTTACTGGATACCCAAGAATTACTAAATGGACCTGTATATGAGACAAGTTCCGTATAGACTAAAGTCTATAAAAATTAAGATTACTCAAAGTGAAAACTGTATTTTGTAACAAGAAATATTTTTCACTCAATTTTTTCTGCAAGATAAGTTTTTCTTAAAACCGAGAAGTGTTCATGGTAGTTCAGTTCAGAAGGTCAAGAACTACAAAATTTAGCGAATTTCCCTGAAGTTAGTTTTATAAGGTTTATGTGTGGTCCTAGTCCAATTAACCGATGCTTATAGGCTTTGTTGAAAATAATTTTAAGAATAGGCTTATATATCATGAACTTATACATGGACATTTTTAGACAACATTCAGGTCTCAATTTTTGTATAATAAAAATTTTACCATATTTAGTTGCGGTTTTCGGCACTGTCTAGCAGGCGCGTAACTAAGAGGGGCAGAAGGGAGGCGATGTCTTAAGCAGTTGGTAAGTTACGAGAGGCATTTACCAACAAGCAAAACCGGCATTTATTTCAAAATTATTGTAATGCAAAATGGATGACTTCTTTTTTGGGGTATTGTGCCCAGTGAGAGAGAGATAGAGAGAGAAGAAGAGAATTTCTCGGTTATCTTTAGAGATAAAATTTAAACCTAATATATTTATAATCGTCAAGAAGAGACCCATTTGACATACATATATTATGGAGGGTGTTTCATTTAAAATAACGAAGTTGATACTCTTTTTGTAAATTTCTAATCGTCTTTTGTTTGTTTTTTTTGTAAATGATTCCGATCAAACCCAAAAACATTTGTGTTTAAAGTTTTTTGATAACTATAATAAGGCATCTAGGGTACCGTTTAAAATATAACCAGACACCCTGTACAATTTTACATAAGAATAAACAAAAAATTCTATTAAAAATAATAAAGAAACACCCTGTATAAGCCGGTTGCGATGGAATCCTGAGGCTGTCCTTATCCGGCGGCATACTCTAGGAATTGGTCATACCAAGGCCGAAAACCGTAACTCAAAATCGTCATCCGTGTTGAAAATATTTCATTTTGAATTTCCAGTAAAAATTTCCTTGGTGGTCTTCGAAGTTCGAGCAATGTAGATTATTATATTATGATATAGATTTCGAGTCATAATACTATTATCATTTTCTGAAGAACTTTGAACACAATCACTTACATCACTACAAGAAAATTTCAATTTGTGTCAGATGGTCGCTTAAATGGGGATTAAATACAATACAATCAAACATGCTGTTATGAATATTGATAGCCACATAATCAATACCAGTAACGCATTCTAATTTATTTGCAAAAATTCTTGTTGGCTCCGAAGTTTGGAATAGAATCCGTAAGAAAATTAATATTAAGGTCACCAGTAAATATTAAACATGTACAACCTATAAATAAATTTGTGAATGCTGTACTTAGAAAGTTAAGAAATAAATCTATATCGCCATTGGGCGGATGGTTCAACATATTTACTCAATAATAATATGGCTCAGCTCAACATGTCCCTCCACAGAAATTTTCTCAAGAATATCACAGTCTTTAGTCCCTAATTAAAAACATAGAACCATAATGCCTATTATTTTTTTCAGACAAACATTGATGTTACGTGATATTTTTCGATTTGTTAACTACAGCTCGAAGTCTTCAGCCAGTGTTCAGTCAAACCCATAATACTGATATCCTCAGAACCAAACAACAATTCGACTCATCTAGCTTATTGGCTATGCTCTGAATATGTAAATGACACAATATATCTTTTCCCTTGTAATTACCATTAGAATTTAATAATTGTTTAGATCCAACTGGGATAGTTTAGGGTATAAAAAAATATGTACATTGTAAACATATCCTACAGCATCACCATCACTTCCAGTCGCCTCACTAGCATTCACATCCTGATTTACCTTATCCAACATACCTACGAGGGCGTTCTTTACATGGAAATCATTACTATCAGGAGCACTTTGTACATTCTCACTTACAAAAACAATATCATTATTCTCACCTTTATTATGCTTAAGGGTTTTCTTTTCAAAATTAATAAAGCAGTTAGATCCTATATATATGTTACATATTTTGTTGTAATTGTAGTTTTAAGTACAGTACTAAAATTTAAAAAAAAAATAAATTTATGATTTATTTTATGAAAATTGATAAATTACACAATGGAATAATTTTCTAAAAGAGTAAGAGTAAATTATTAATATAATTTTAAAAACCACAGTGTGCATTGTTAACATTTTAAAAATAGTTTTATTAATCACCAGATTAAAAAAGGATATATTTTTATAAAATATTCCAGTGTCAGTGGACAGCACCTCCTTTATTAAAGTATGTTTTAAATTCATCCTTAACACCTCGTGTATTTCTTAAACATCTCTGCAAATTCCTAATGTTAGGATCCGACCTTCTTCATTATTTTCTAAACCAGGGTAACATATGAGTGTTCTATATATTTTATTAAAAAGTTGTGAAGACATTTGCTTTTATTATGGTTTCAACATTCTCAACTTTTCCTATAATTGGTCGGGAAAATATCCTTCATTTATTAACTAATATACCAAAAGCATTTTCACTTAACCGTCTGGTAGAGAATGCTTATTATAATTATAAATTCTTTTGTCCGAGTCATAATAATTTTTCCCTGGATATGGCCTCATTATATTTTCCAATACAGGAAATGCCTCATCCCTCATAATAACAAATGGCAACGGAGGCGTTTCTTCGGAAATTACCTGAGGGGCCGGTATATTTAGAGTCTTATTGAGTAGTTTTGGGTCGATTAACGAGTTTCGAATTACTCCAGCATCACTTTGCCTTCCTTGGTATCCTATTTCAACCAGGACGAACTCATACTGGCGGTTGCCAACTGTCACAAGAATTAAAAAATGGCCCGTATAATTATAATATATGGTTCCTGCATGAGGTGGTGCCTAAAAGATAGAAATATTATAATATATAGGTTATTTTTTTTTCAAGATGCCAGATAATAGAATAACTCCCTGAAGGTCATAAAATAAAAAGTGTAGTTCACCTATCTAAATTTCCCAGAATATCAAGGACTTGTCACACCTCCTTTGAAAGACTGCCTTTGTTGAATTTTTCCATATAATGCTGTTCTCAATCCTGTGATCAAAGAGTTCTAGGGTCATAGGTCTGCAAACGCTTTGTTCTCGATATATCAGATGTTATATTACAAACCTTACGTCCCTATATCTCAGAAACAAAACATTTTACTTAGTTGACATAAAACTTTTTTTGGGAATTACTATATGATAAATAACTTGGGCAGAGTATAACATAAGTAGTCATAGGTTTAGATTGTTCCCATGAGAACTTTTAATCAGGACATTGAAAACTCCATCATATGAAAAAATTAGAAAAATTCACTGAAAGTCATTTTCCATAGGACTATTGTGTTAACTTTTAATACTTGAATGAATAGCCGATAGGTAAAATCAATTATCATTCCTAGTCGCTGGTCGCAGTTGCTTAGAAATCGTACTATTAAATCAAACAATAAAAACTTCGCTCTACAAAAATACTGAAAATAAGTTTTTGTTTTCTTTCAGGTAGTAAAGCTAGTATCAGAAACATTTAATTATTTAAGGATAGATAGGCAGAAAGCTAGAGTAAAAAGGGCAATTATGGAACAGTTCCCAAATGTAGGATTAAGGTTCAATAGGATAGGATTACCACCAAAGGTAAGTTTATACACAAGAAACTGACATTTTTCAGTTTTATATTAACTCGTAATTATTTATTTAATGTAATAAATAATTACGAGTTAAGAATTAGTTATTAGCATACGAGAAAAACACACTTAATTAAAATCAATATATCCGCTTCGGACGCTAGTGTGCTATCTTTCGGTGACACATAAAGGTCTTTCACACTGCACATAAAATGTGACTGACAGCAACAAAATCTATAATTTAAATACAGCAACAAAACCGATAATTTAAATTTACTCTTCAAATGTCCATTTAAAACCAGGTGAAGTAGTGTTGACACATCATATTCAGTAGAGTTTTTATTATAATTTGCAACGCTTCAAGTGTTGGTTTCTGATCGAAGGACAGTTGTTGTAATAGAGCTCTAAAAAGGTTAGGTTTTGTAAAGCGCCATACAAAAGAATTTAAAAATATTTTTGCATTAATAACCTTATATGTGGCATTTGTTCGTAGCCACTTAGAAGCACTTCAGTTTGGTCTCCTCACTTCACTGTTCACTCTGATGCAATGGAGCGTGTACAGAAAAAATGTTTGCGCTGTATAGGATATAAACTGGCTATTCCGGCTGAATTTATTAATTACTCAGATCTGCTAACATTCCTAAATCTCAAAACACTTAAAGAAAGGCGCACACATTTTGATCAGATGTTTATTTGTAAGTTGTTGCACAACTACATAAAATGTGAAGTTCTCTTGTATTGTGTCAACATTCATGTTCCATGCAGAAATTTAACAGAAGTCCAAATCTTTTGGTTGGAGCATCACCGTACGCTTTATGGACAACATAGTTCAATTAATCGCATGATGATGTCTGCCAATGAGATTAAACTTGATATTTTTTGAACCCCTTTTAATTTTATCCATAATTCTCTTAAATAAACTGCTTATTTTATTTATGGATTTTTGTTGCTGTAGTTTGTAAATTATGTAGCTGTTATTGTTTATGTTTTATACTTGCTTCAGTGTTAAAAATTTTATTCAAATGACTTAGGTTAAATTAGTTTTGTGACTTGTTATAATTTATGTAGCACTCATGTGCAATTGGGAACATCCCGTTTATAAATAAATAAATAAATAAAGTTGCCTCGAGTGCAAGTATTTTATTTTATTATAGGAAAGGCTCACTCCTTACGTTGGTTACTTCGGCAAAGACTGGCAAATTCGAGCATCTAGTTTCTTTAACGCACATTTAACTTAACTTAGCTATTTAGCTTTATGCTTAATTAGGGTTTCTAGGGATGTAGACAGTAAGGCCAGGAATCGTTAGTCGCTTTAAGAATAACCTTCTCCATCGAGCCAGTAAGATAATAAGGTGACACGGATTATGCCTTGCAGATGCGAATTATTTGAGTAAAACCACTTAGAAAAACCTAGAAGCACCTTTTATCCTTTTTTTTATTTATTTCTTGGCCATTCTGCAAAACACTACATATTAGTTTAATATCATTATATTCAATAATACGAGAAGAAGAAATCAGAGAGAATTTTCCAATGGTTACAGATTGAACAGTTGTTATAACAGTTCTGGGGCTTGTCCGAATTTAACACATAAACCATAAGATATATCTTAATCACCTATGAAACTTGGGATGCATAGTTAACTTTCATATTTATTTATAGTCGTTTAAAATATACCAGTTTGTTCATTTTGACAAAATTCTACTGAATACACTATTAAAAATGAACCTGTTGATTTTCAAGATATTTATAACACCTCTTATTTTAATATTTATGGCAAATATCAAAGTTATAAATAATTTTAATATTATTCTCGAAAATATATTTTTTTGTGTTTGTTGTTTTATCAGTTAGGAAAAATAGAAAACACTTCACCTCTAAAAAAATAAGAGGAGAAAATAGATAAAAACATAGTTTTCTTAAACTTATTATCAATCTATATAAATTAAAAGAAACACATTATTTTAAAATATTGGGCTTTAGAGATGTTTCTCTTATTCGTATGGGGCAGTCAATGTTTATTTCGAGATTCTTAATGAATAAACTTCAGATTATTTATACTATTAGTTTCAAATACTTCTATACTATTAGTTTCAAAACTGTTTGTTATTAATATTTTTTATAACAGTATTATAATAAAAAATATTTTCGTCTTTTCACTTTGTATCGTTAACAATCATCCTATTTAATGCAAATAAAACCAATATTTTACATATTTGAATGGTTCCTACTAAGTATATAACATTTCAACCATTTAATAATGTATTGTAATGTAATTAATCTATAACTTTATAAAGTTTTGCCTTAATTTACAATTACTAAATTTTTATATTCAAAGTTACCAAAAGAAAATAATAGATTAGATAGATAGATCGGTATTATATTTACGACAGGACTCGAATCAATCACTTTGTCATTTAAAAACATCAGTCCATTAGAGTACTTATGTTTTACTAAGTATAATTTCTCTGGTAAGAGTATCGCATTAGCACATGGTGTTGAATCATTTAAATACAGAAACTTCCAGTTGCATCCAATTTTCGCCGAGCTCAGTTAATACATTTTTACCTCGTCCAAATGTCACCGCGTTGCGCGTGGCTGTTACCTCAGGCCAAATAAAGAATAGACGCTCCCACCCATTCATAAGTAACAAAATAAAACGATATATAAGAAAATGTTTGTTACATTAGTCACATTTTTAAGTTCTGCGAATTGTGTTAAGTAGAACATAAATTGGTCGAGGCTGGCTTAAGAATGAAGAAATATTGCATTTCTTGGGTTGCATACTTTTAAAACGGATTTTTATTTCCTTATTGAAGAAAGGCACATGGACATATCCTATAATACATTTTCAATAAAAAATATTTTAGTTAGCAATTATTTATCAGAGTTATGTTTGGTTTAGTATTGTAATATGATTATTTTTTAACTACATATTAGCTATAGGAATTTAATTTTAATATACAAATTACGTATATTATCTAAAGTTAATAAATTCTTTAAATTAGATTTATACTCTTAATCTATTTCCCTTAATAAATATGATATTAATATCGTGTTATTAAAATTTTCTCCAATATTTTCCTATTTGACTTGACTTGCTTAGCCCATTATACGTGGGCAGTGACTTTGCTACAAGGCAATCGCCAGATTGCTCTCCGTCCAGGACTATGAACAGGGACTATGGCGACCCATTATAGTATATTCGCCATCTTAATCTGGTTTGGAGACCTTATCCTTGCTTCCAGGGCACTATCGAACACGTGGTTCTCTCCGCTGGATGCTACTTTCACAAATTCTAAAAACAATCTCTGTCCTATAAGTGAGCGGTGTAATTTCATCTACTGTTGACAATATCCACAAATGAGACCTGTTAGTATAGACAAACATAACATAGGAACACATGGTAAAAACATCGAGACAGACACAAGAACAGGAATCTATAGACAAGAAAATGGGAAGCAATTAGTATTAATCAAGCTGAGCATTAAGCATTTATAATTTAATTTTATTTATATTAAGAAAAGACATAATGAGCTTTATTGACCCTTCATTTGGGCTGGATAAAACAGTGTAAATTGATAGAGGTGCAATAAAATTTATTTTAATAAATTCCCGATAAAGGTCAAGACTGGGTATGAAATTAATCAGACACTCTAAAAAGAGGTGATTCAAGGTCTCGACTGAACCACACTCACAATATGGGTTATCTTTAATTTTTATTTTAAATAAATGTTCTCCAGACAAACAGTGGCCTGTACGTAGTCTATTTATTGTTGTGATGTGCCTTCGATCTTTAAATGGAAAAAGTGAGTACCACTTATTTATGGGAAAGTTATCTTGGGTTTTAAGAAACTGGTAGCTTTTTTCCTGCACCATTAATTTCCAATTGTCTCTAAACCGTTTATTTATATCTTGTTTGGCAATATTAAAAACCTCCATGGAGTCTAATAACATATTTTTAGGAACATTTAAGTCTTTCCCAATTTTAGCCAGCAGGTCTACGACCGTATTTCCAGGAATATCCGAATGTCCAGGGATCCAAGCAATTTTTATATTAAAGCCATTCCTATTTGCAAGGGAAATAAGACGTTTTGTTCTAAGTGTCCAAAAATCTGACGAAGTCATTAAAAGGCATTTGTTGATTTTCTGTATAGCGCTCATAGAGTCTGAAAAGATAACTACATTCTTTAAGTGTTTCTTAATGGCGACCAGTGCAGCATCATATATAGCTATTGTTTCAGCCTTACGTATGCTTATGAAGTCTGGAAGTCTAGAAGAGAACCTAAAATTTCTGCCTGGAATATATAACCCGTAGCCAGATCTTTTTGTCTTGTTTTGAAGCGTCTGTATAAATAAAAACATTACAATTTTTAAGTTTTCCTGTAGCTGTATTAAAACATTGTTTTATCATGAGATCATTCTTTTTTATTTGCATATCTAAAACTTTGATAGTATCATTTAAAATATCAAAATCTATGTCAAAGCACGGAAAGTTTTTGCTAGTATTTATTTTATTTATATAAGGGAGAAAGTTTTGTAGGGTCGAGACCAAGTAAGGAAGGTTATTAGGATTAGCGTAGGATGGTGTTGTTATTATTTTTCTTCGAATATTAATATATTCATTATAGGGTGTTTTTTTAATGATAGTAATTTTGCAATAAATTTGCTCGCCTTGGTTTTCCTTCTCTGTTCCAAGTCCAACATTGATGCTTCCGCTAGTAGTGCTGCCCTGGGAGTGGACTTCATGCATCCCAAGCAGATTCTTAGACCCTCAAAAATTATTTTGTCCAATTTGTTTATGGATAGCAGGTTAACTGGCTTAATAAATATGGCACCAAACTCCAAATGGGATCTAATTAGAGCTCCAAAGACTGTTAAAAGTGTACAGGGGTCAGCACCCCACCAAACTCTGCAAACAGCACGTAAAACGTTTAGAGCTTTTTTTGCTTTGTTACATATATATTCAATATGTAAGTCCCATTTTAGATGGTCTTGAAAAATGACTGCCAAAAACTTAACCTGGCTTTTGAAATTGATAATCACATTTCCCAGTTGAATATTCTGGGGTTGACTGTGCCTCTTGCCCTTAGTAAACCACATCGCCTCACATTTTTCTAATGAAAGGGATAGGTCATTGTTAATTAAGATCGAATTTATTGTTTCCAAAGCACTGTTTATTTTGGATACCATCGTGTTGATGTTTGATCCCTTTATGAAAATAACCAGATCATCCGCATATCCAATAAGTTTTACTAAGTCCAGATCCAAATTAAAAAGTTCCAATATGTAGATGTTAAAAAGAATTGTACTCAAAGGGGAGCCTTGAGAGAGCCCCTTTGTTGCCAAATATGGACCTATGAAAGTACCATCCGACCTTCTGCTATACAAAAGTCTATTTTTAACAAGTTTAAAAATAAGGTTATTTATTTCTACAGGAATTTGTAAATTAGCCAGCTTATGATACAATTTGTATATGTTCACATGATCATACGTAGATTTAATGTCCAGGAACACTGCTACGACTGATTCCGATTGACTGAAACTATCAAAAATGTGTGAGGAAAGATATGCTATATTATCGTATATGCCTCTACCCTTTCTAAAACCCAGTTGTTCATTTGAAAACTTGTTTTTATTTTCTAAAAACCATTCCAAGCGATTCCTAATCATTCTTTCAAGTATTTTGCAACCGCATGATGATAAAATTATAGGTCTATAACTTTCCGAAAAGGAAGGGTTTTTATTTGATTTCAAAATAGTAATGTTAAATTTTTTCCACGATTCAGGCACTAATCCTTCGAAAAGACATTTATTGTATAGGTTAAGCAGAGCGATTTTTGCTTTTATTGGTAAATTTTTATACATTGGGTAAGCTTTGTCATCCATGCCAGGAGCCGACAATTTTTTATTATGCAATGAGTTAGTAAGTTCATTTATAGAAAAAGGTGGGGTGTCGCTATTGCAATGTGCTTGTATAATATTAAAATCTGGATCTATATAAATACTTGCCATTTTACTTAGGATTTCTTACTTAATGTCATCTAAAATATTATAATTTAAAGGTTTACTATTATTATTTGAGAATTTTTTAACCTTATTCCAAACATAACTGATACTTGATTCTCTACTTAAAGTTTGACAGAAGGATGGAAATTTTTCTTTTTTCTTTGTTCTAAGTTTCTTTCTTACAACTGCAATACATTTTTTTTTTGAGACAATTTTCAAGGGTTGGGAAAATATTAAAATTTATGATAGAATTTCTCCTTTCTTTAACCCGTTTGGAACAGTCCTGGTCCCACCATGGGTTTCCAGTTTTTTTGAGAGCGCCACATTCCCTAAGTGGAATTGCAACATCAGCAGCATTATCCATAATATCCATTAAATCATTATATTCTATGTTTTGATGTCTTTCTATTAGTTGCAAAGCTATATTATCATGATAAAGCTGCCAATTTGCTTTTTTAAAGTTTTTTGTTTTGTAAGTACCTATACAAGTTTTTTCTAGATTAAGGTTATAATCTTTTAAGCTTAGTTCTAAAAGTGTAGGATAGTGATCACTGTTAGCACAATCATATATGACCTTCCAATAACAATTTATTGCCAATGAGCTGCTTACCATTGTCAGGTCAGGAGCACTAGAGTTACTGTTTGGATTTTGTACCTTTATACAGGAACCGTTATTCAAAATTGTCATGTTTTTATCAAAAATAAAATCTGAATGGAATTGGAATCTCCCATAATAATGACTTTATTTTTATTTGCATTTTGCAAGAGTTCTTCCAAGAGATTAATAGAAACATTTTTATCTGAGTTAACATAAATATTAATAAGACATATATTAGCAATTTCTATGACAATGAATTGAGTGGTTTCTGAATTATAAACTTTCAAAGTAAGTTCTTTTTAATGCATGTTGCTGCTCCGCCATAACCATCTGCTCGATCTTGTCTAACTATATTATATGAAGTAATATTAAAGTTATGGTTTGATTTTAACCAGGACTCATTTAATAGGATGATATCTGGAGATTCCCTATTAATTAGTGATATTAAATTGTCTCTATTAGATTTAATACTACGAATATTCCATTGTATGATTTTGAGATTGAATGTATTTGTTTTGAAATGCTACTTAGGGGTTAAAATTTTTATTTATTTATTTACTTTTTTTTATATTTAATTAATTATTATTATTATTATTATTATTATTTTTTATTTTAAACATCACAATCCTGGTCCTGTTCCATTTCTGAATTACTTAGATTTGAATAAAGATGGGTGAATAATATGTCTCTAATTTTGTTTTTGTTTTTTAGTGAAGTATTAATAATAAAATTTATGCAGCTACTTAACTCATTGCTATGAGAACTAGATTGACTCCAATTAATGTTATGATATGCACTATCAAGCTGGCTATATTTGTCATCTTGTGACAATGGAATGTTCTGGACAGATGTAGAGGGTGAGTTTTGGTGGTCTAGAGTTTGGGAAATAAAGGCTATCTTCGTGATCTTTTTTATCATATCCTTTTTAAATTATTCTTTTTTTTGTAGGGTTACTTGATGCAGCCTGTTGATATGATCTTTTAGTTGTATTATTTTGGAAGTGTTGTGTTCTTCTTTGCGATGGTTGAATGGTATTGTTCATTTTGGTTTGATATTTGTTTTCAGAGATTCTTTTATTTTTTATTTTTGGAAATTCAGTATTGTTTAGGAGAAATTCTCCTTTTTGTTTGTCGGTTTTTTTTACATGCTTCGTTTGCATCGTAGCATGTTAAGTTTTCAAGAACTATCAATTCTTTTATATTTTTTTGTCTACTGAACTCTGGGCATTTTTTTGAGATTGATTTGTGGTTTTCCTTGCAGTAAAAGCAACAAACTTCACATGGGAAGTCCTCCACTTCTTCTTCAAGATGCTTCTTCTCACTACAGTTAAAACACCTTTCCTAACCCTTGCAGTTCTTCTTTGTGTGTCCATATCGAAGACAACGGTAACATTGGGTGACTGGTGGAATGTATATTGTTACAGGCCGTTCCAGCTTATAAAGTTTTACTGATCTTGGCAGCATGATTCCTTTAAAAGTAAATAGCAGAGTCCCCGTAGGTTCATAAGCAGCCACATTATCTCTAATAATTTTCCTGTTAAGTCTTTTGACATTGAGGATTTCAACATCACCATAAGCTGAGCAACACTTTAGAAGTTCTTGTTCTGATATGTCAGAGTCGATTTGTCTCACTATGCCTTTGCAAGTGACAAAGTTATAAGGAATAAAATTTTGATAACCCTTATCTAGGAGAGTTTTGTTTTTAACAAAGTTGTTTGCCGCATGAAAATTCAGAAATTCAACAGATATTCTGTTTGATCCTTTGTTATTAATTTTTTTTAACATGTGTTAAATTTAAATTAAAAATGTCTCTAGCAATTTTATTGTTATTAAATTTGTCTATATTGAAACCAACCTTATCAGTTGATTCCAAATAAACAACGAACGGACCGAAGTCATTTTCTGAATAAAAAACTGGTTTTTTATTATCGCTAGGTAGTGTCTTTGTCGACCTTGAATCACCTTGCCTTTCAATTTGATCTATTTGGTTTGCTTCTAACTCGATATTTTGTGATTGTGTATTCTTATTTACTGGAAGAGGGGTCGCCCCCATCTTTACATTATTCATTATAAAAAAGAAACAATCTTAAATTCAATGAGTTATTAGTCTCAAAATGAAAAGCCAAAACAAAAAGTTATCCAACTAAGCATTAAGCAATAGTTAAAATTATGTCGAAATGCTCAACTTACCAAGAAAACAACAAACACTATGATTATATATATTAGTTCGGAATGACAAAGCCTCTTTTCTGTAAGCCGAGTTTAGAGAAAGCAAAAAACGTTGCTGCTACTACCATGGTACTCACAGCACTGATTTTCCTATTTTATAGTTCTTACAAATTTCCGCCAACATGACACTATATTTAGAAGTTATATTACTGAGATTACTACACTACATTATTGCTTCCCTCATAAGAGGGAAGTATAGACATAGACATAGATGGGGAGGCCGGCAAGGGCAGCACTTAGGCTCACTGGGGCCCATCACTACAGTACAGCTGGCATATATTTTATTTTATTGATTTGGGGTAGTTATATAAAAAATTAAATATTGTTCGGTTACCAAAAAAAAAAGGCAGAAAAATATTTAACAGGGCTATAATGTTTGCTGTATTTTAGTTTCATCTGTAAATAGAATAAAATGATAACTATTAAAAATATCTGATTATTTGAGATTTCCAAATCAGCCAACTACTCTCTGGTTGTTTGTTTATTGGCGATTTTAAAAATGAATGCGACGACTAGCGGATAAACTCTGAACCTATTAAGCGAGTCATTTCTGACAGTCCATGTGTTTGGTTGGAAAGATTTAGATCAATTCGGATTTTTAAACATATAAAGTTTTTAAATTTTTTTGTATAATTAATTTCTGAGTATTTTTAAGTTGCGTTTTGTATATATTTCAAGTTGTGAAAATGGCATCCACGTCCAATCATCCTACAAATAGTTGCGTTTGTGGCTGTCATGCAAGAAAAGGTTCAGACAGAAACATTCATTTTCATTATTTTCCCAAAAAGGTTAGTGGTATTCGCGTTAGTATTTTTAACGCATTAGGTCAAAAAGAAACTCTAGATAAGAGAAAAGCTTGGGAAAAAGTTTTATTAATGGGGAAACCAGTGACTAAGAACATGCGTGTTTGTTCAAGACATTTTAAAACTGAAGACTATTGTGCAAAAGGCAAGTAAAGTAATGTAAGCTAAAATATAAAAAAACTACATAAACTAAAATTAGTGTACGGAAAACACATTATTTGTTGTTCCTTAGTTTATTAGTGAAATTTTATTGTTTTTTATAGCCATTGTATTAGTTATTTAAAAGATCTATATGTTTACAGATGTCAAGTTAAAGCAACCAAAGCTAAAACGGTTAGCTGTACCTTCACAGAATTTGCCAAAGAAGAGATATTATGGTGGTCCGAAACCAAGTACTTCAGGAAGCCTTGATGCTCATCAAAAAAAGAGGACAATACAGCATTCAGTATCACAATAAGTGATACACCAGTGTATGAAGCTCCTAGTGATAGTGATGACATAGAAAGTTCGAGACGTTATGAAGTCAGTGGATGAAAAAGTGGCTGTTCAAAATTTATTATTCTTAAGTAGTGGTTACAATAGTCATTTATCTGTTGATAAAGAAGTGCAAGTGACAAGTAGAGATATTTTTGTAACCTTTACTTCAACAATGAAACAAGACACACATTTAAACGCACTGACTGGTATAAGAAGTTTTGAATTATTACATTCTCTCATTACACTTGTTAGTAAATTTTTCCCTGATAAAAAGAAACACAATTTGTCTGTTAAAGATAGAATTTTTCTGTTTTATGAAGTTAAAAATGGCATTAAAACTAAATATTTTATCATTTTTGTTTCATATTTCTCCTGCAAGTTGTAAGGCAATTTTTGTTTAATATGTAGGATATTTATCAAATATTTTAAAAACTTGTATACCTTGGCCCTCATTTAAAGAATGTCAGCAAAATCTTCCTACCTCTTTTAATCGTTTTAAAAATGTGTTGTGTTACACTATTTAGAAATTCCAATTGAAAAACCCCATTGTTTATGTTGTCGTGTTCGAACTTATTCACACTATAAAGGAAAAGAGACTCTTAAAATTATGACTGGTGTTAGTCCAGCTCGTTTAATTACTTTTGTTTCTAAAAGTTATGGTGGGAGAAGTTTGGTTAAGACCATATTTGCACAAAGTGGCTTAATAAATAAATTTCAACCAAGACAAGATAGCATAATAGTAGATAAGGTTTTCTTATTGACGATTTATACAGGGAACATCTTATAAAAATAATTTGACCTCATTTTTTAAGAAAGAAAAAACAATTTAGTGAAAGTAAGGAAAATTTACTAATTTCTAAAGCTAGTATATATATTGAATGTGTTAACCAGAGACTTTTAATATTTTAAACAATCCTTTATCAAATAGTTTTATACCATTAGTTGATGATAGCATGTTAGTAATTTATGGTTAATTTACAAACTGTGATACTTTCTCAGAATAAGTTCTAATTAGGGGTATATCCTAAGCAGGTATACAGTGTGAAATAAATTCATCTATCTAAGAGTTTTGGATCAGTTTTCTCAATTTTGGTTTATTTTGAGTATTAACCCTTGTTGATTATATGCAAAATCTTATTGGGTTAGTTTTATAATACAAAAAAACTAAGGTTTTCTTGGCCATCTTCAGAACTCCGAGAGGCTTATATTAACTACTGTCTGGAGTCTTGAAAATTACTGAATGGATGATAGACACTGGTTAAAGGAAAAAATGGTCCTGTTAAGTTTATATACTTAAATTTGTTTGTTCATTTAGCACCTAATTTTCTGAAGGTATTTATTATTTAAACATTTTGTAGTTTAATATAAAACATTAGGTATGCTTTGTCATTAAGATAATTAATTATCTTCGACGTTAAAACATATTTTTGGCTTTCATATTGCTAATATACAGGGTGTCTCACAGTGAATTATAATTCAAAAATCTAACTTATGTAATTTTTTTCTGTGCTATCCGATTATAACATCAAAAAACAATTGTTGGTCAAATTTAAAAAATATTCACCTTGTATATTATGGGTGGATTTGTCACTTGAGGTTATACAAAATATTGTTATTTATTCAGTTTTTAAATTTTACTTCCTGTTTACACAGAAACAACACCGGAAGGACATTTTTTATGTATAAAATTCTATATTTATCTTTAAAATGTTTGAGATATCCACAATGCAATATTACCAGAAACTACTGTTGGACTAGTAGACTATATGGTATTCAAAAGCAAACATCTCGAAAATAATTTATCAATCGGGGCTAAAATTTCATGGGGTTATGCATGAAAATTTTGCTTCGGATGTCGTTTCCGGTTAAGCATAAAGTGAAATTTAAAAACCTTAGAATACTTCATATTACCTCAACTGCCAAAGCAAATAATATAAAGGGTGAATTTTTTGTAAAATTACTTTTTTCCCATATTTTTTTATATTTGACTTTCAATTGTTTTTCGGATGTCATAATCCGATAGCCCAGAAACATCTACAAAAGTTAAGCTTTTAAATTTTAATTCCAGCTATGCTATAATGGATTAAAATTCAGTGACCCACTTACGTGAGACAGCCTGTACAAAGTTTACATTTATATTTCGACATCTACTCACAGCTTTAACTATATGAGATAGAAAAATAATACTTTCAATAAAAAAAGTTTTATAATTTTTATTGTATTATGTTCATTAATAAAAGACTAAAAGTGGTTCATAGAGGCAAATATGATAAATAATGGCCAAACTCCATCTTTTATCTAAAAATAGAACTGCACAATCAGTTATACGCACATAGTTGATAGTGGCCTGTTTCATTGAGCACATATTCGAAGACATCTTATTGGTCAGTGTTATTATTTGCCATATAAAAGGCCAATATCAATATTTATTTTATGTAATTTCTTAATTGTATGTTATTTGTCTCATCTTTGTCTTGTTTGATACCTTAATTTTTAAAGACAAATAAGAAAATTAATAAAAAGGCAGTCTCTTAAAAACAGAGAGTTAGAGGACACTGCTTCTTATAGCAGTTTTTGTGATCTTTTTTTCGTCTTTAAAGATAAAGGTAACAAATATATATTTATAAAAAGTAAGAAACTCAATTATATACAGGCTGTTTCATTAAAAAATATTGGTGTTCTCTATATCTACCTTTTAAAGATTTTTTAAAAATAATTAATTTATTCTTAAACGAAAAACTATATAACTTTTGTACTTCCTACAGACACAGCTGTATGTAAGTCATAAAATATAAATAATGGAAACCCTATACCTTTTTATTATTTTGGTTCTACATTTTTTATATTAGGTGCTAAAATAAAACATTAAACATATATTTTGAGTATATAATCTTTATTTATTACCCCTCTTTTCACAAATAACATGAATCATGTGATTAAAATATTTTTCAGTAATATTTTGAAGCATAGTTTTTGTAAATTCTTCATCAAAGGGTACTAATATATTCAAAAATGTTTTTGACTTGTACAAAATAAGGTAACAAATCCTTAAATTCAAAATGGCCATTACAAGTTGTACTTGTCTATAGTAAGTGTGTTTCCTTTTCAGACATACTCCACTTTCTACACTAATTTCCAAAAATGAACGTGTATGTACAAAAGTAATGGAATCATTTTCAATACCTGAAACAATAAAATTTATTTTTTTAGTAATCTATAATGGTGCATTAAATAGAAAGTGTTTAAAGTGGAATTTTTCAAATGGAGTATTTAACACGAACATGAGGTCCTAGCCGAGTGCAGAAATCTTTCACAAATAATCACTTTCACATGAGAAATGCATACTACTAGTGAAACATTTTTTACAATACTAGTGTGGAAATGTAAATAAAAATAAAAGTTCGACTGAAGTGTTACAAAATATAGTGTAGTGTGAAATTAGTAGCCCCATGCTAAATATCTCTTCCTTTAAAAAATTTTACTCTCAACATGTGTTAGAAAATATTCTATTCCAATATATTGTCCTGCTGATCATGTACGGGTGTATCTATAGAGTTTATATACAAGATACATATATATATATATATTTCTTTCTCGCGTCCGAATAGAGACTGCAGCCTCTATTCGGACGCGAGAAAGAAAGCTTCGAAAATGCCAAATGTGATTTTGGCGAAACGTCAGCAAAACTGTTCTTTTCAGAACGACAGTAGTGAACGGATGTACACCCGGAATGAAAACACATATATATATATATATATATATATATATATATATATATATATATATATATATATATATTCATTAACATATGACAATGTATACAGTTTTAAAATGTGTTCAGATTAAGTATTTGTTGCATTTAGATGTTTCAATACATAATATAAACAATATTATTTAAGCAAGCATAAGTATTGTGTCATTTACCTAAGTTAAAAGACTGCACATTAAAATTTTAAAGTAAATAGATATTTTTTACTATGATAGTACCCGAGGAACTACACTGAAAAATATCTTATTTTGTTGGGCGTTTCGTGGGAAAGTCTACCCCCGTCTTCAGCAAAACCTAAAAATAAAAAATTAAAAGCAGTATATTAGTTATGTTTTGTAACAAATATAACCATAACCTCTAACACAATTTCTAATGCTTGCTTAAATAATATTGTTTATATTATATATCGAAACATTCTGTAGTCTACATGTTAAGATATCTAATTTTATTAAATATTCGCTTCAATCAATTTAAAGTTAAATATTTTTATTCAGTTGTGAAAAAGCCAAAAAGAAATTTTTGTCTGTCAAAGAATATAGTATTTACAACTCGATTATAAGAAAATAGTGTTAACCTAAAAATGAAACATACCTGTTATTCTAAACTTTCTTTCTTGGTGACAAATCTCAGACCTCTGTAAACAATTGGCTGCCCCATCAAAACTTCTTCGGTCTACTATCTGGTTAAAAATTTTTTCACAACATGATTTTAAACTAAAATTCTGTAATTTTATTTTCAAATTTTCCAAATATTCTAACCTCCTAGCATGTTCAATTATTTGTATAATTTCCACAGAGACAGTTGTACATTTTGTGTTATTAGGATATATATATATATATATATATATATATATATATATATATATATATATATATATATATATATACTTTTGGTCATTTGTAGGAAACTTAAGAAGGGACTCCAATTTGCCCAGTGTTATGAATTTTGACGGGCGAGAAATCACTGGATCAAATAACATCGCAAATGCTTTTGCTACTCACTTTCAGTCTTGCTATACTTACCACCATAATTTAGACTTTAGTAAAATTAATCCAATAAGTTATTCAGGAAACTATCAACATATTGTTTTACAGAGGCAGAAATCTTTAATAAATTAAAGGACCTTGATCCTTCCAAGAAGGCTGGCCCTGATGAAATTCCTACTATTCTATTGCAACAATGCTGTGAGTCATTGTCTCAGCCTCTGTGTCTAATTTTTCAGAGATCCATTAATCTGGGTTCCTTTCCTGAATTTTGGAAGTTTACTACCCTTCTGCCCATTTTCAAAGCTGGTGATAAAAGTGATTTGAAGAACTACAGAGGTATTTCTTTACTTTCACATATACCAAAGCTCTTTGAGGCAATTATCACCGATCATATATTTGAGTCTTTAAAACACTATATTACGAGTATACAACATGGTTTTTATCGTGGTCGTTCAACAACTACCAATCTTGCAATATTTCAAAACTATGTAGTGACATCGGTTGAGGCTGGCAAACAGATCGATGTTACTTACACTGACATATCTAAGGCTTTTGACAGTGTTTGCCATCTGCTTCTGTTATGGAAATTACAGCAAATTGGTTTTTGTGGAAAATATCTTGAGTGGATCAAATCGTATTTATTTAATCGTCACCAGCAAGTCAACATATGCGGTTCAGTTTCCAGGGAGATTCTTGTGACATCGGGTGTCCCGCAGGGTTCGCATGTGGGTCCAGTTCTCTTTCTGCTCTTTATAGATAATATCCTGTTTCGAATTTTCTGAATGTCTTTTATATGCAGACGACACCAGCCTCCTCAGACTCCAATCCTCTCCGGTCTGATATGGAAAGGCTCGTCAAATGGTGCAGAACTAATTATCTATCTCTTAACATCTCGAAATGTAAAGTGCTCCGTTTTCACAAATGTATTAATATCATACCCTCCACCTACTTCATGGATAATGTAAACCTTGAAGTTGTTAGTTCTTTCACGGACCTAGGTGTTATTTTTGATGAAAATCTAACTTTTAATCTATATATTGATAACATCGTACCTAAGGGTTTTAGACTACTGGGTTTTATAAAGCGACATACGAAACACGTAACTGATACCAAAGCAATTGGATGTCTCTATGACTCATTGGTTCGTAGCGTTCTAGACTATTGTTGTACAATATGGAGTCCATCATACCAGTGTCACATCGACAGAATTGAAAAGGTGCAAAATAGGTTTTCAAAATACCTCTTACATAAATTGAATTTCCCATATCAAGGTCTGTCATCTAAAACTAGAGCTCTTCTTTGCGGCCTTCAAACTCTTGAATTTAGAAGAAAGAATGCACTTCTGGTCTTTTTGCATAAATTGGTGAATGGGGGGATTTGACTGTGAAGTGCTGCTTGGATCAGTCCCGTTTTTAGTTTCTATTAGCGCATTTGTTGACCGACTAGTTCACAATTACAATCGTCACTTCTCAGAATATGATATTTTCAGACTAAGCACTTTGCAGCTGAAAAGGCAGTTAACCGGATTGGTTTTGTAATGTTTTTGGCCCATATTGATGTTCGTTTTTGTTTATGTAGTTGTGTAGTTTTATTATTATTCATGTATTATTTTATTTCAAATCTTTCTTGTTGGTAATTTTTGTTTGCCGATCTGACATATTTTTTTCTTAGAGTTATTGACTTCATTATTTATTTATTTGACGTTATGTACGAATTCGTACCATTTGGAATGTTTAGCATTCTGTAGTGTACGTTTCTGAAGGGCCACTTGTCCGATGCGTGCATCGGCTACGTCCTTAAAAAAATATATATATTATACATAATACCAAAAAGTAACAAACTTAGAAATATAGCAATTAGGTAATGAATATGCTACAAGCAAAAGAAAAATCAATCTTTGTAATTTTTACATAGAAGGTATTCAAAGAAGGCCAACCTGTTAACTAAAGACGTATGTGCTGTGGTGAAATGAGCCAACTTAAGTTATCTTGCTTTTTACTTGATTACCTGCAAAATCAAAATATATATTCTATAACAAAAATGAAGTGCATGCTTACATATGCAGTGTGAAACTGGAATCCTCGCAAATACTGGTGAGTAGCTGAAAACATTCTTGTTTTTGGTCTGTGAACAAAACTGATTTTTTAGCTACTCTTGCCTTAAAACAAGTGGTTTCCAGTATAGGCCTGGCTTCGTATTCCTCTTCAACTTTCTTCTTCTTAGCACTCCAGTAACAATTTACATCAGTGCTTGATAATGTCTCTAGGGCTGTTATGCTACATCTGAAAGTAAAAGAAAAACAAAATATTAAGTAAAAGAAAAACAAAATATTACCAAATAAATAGTTGATATTAGGTTCCTACAATTAAATGACAAGTGGTCTATCTATATTACCTGGTACACTTTAAAAGGACAGCAGCAATATGTTTGCACTTTGCAGCTACATGTAAAGTTACATATATCAACTTTCCTATCTGCCTCATCAGGTAGTAATTTTAATTAATAAGAGCACTTGTTTGAGGACAGAGAGCAAAAATATCTACAGTTACATCTGTTTGATCGGTAGAACCAATTAATATAACGTGCTTAGCATGCAAAACTTCTTCGCCTTCCACAAAACATCTGCTTTCTGGCGTAGCTTTTAGGTACGAAAGTACAGAAGAAAGTTTTACAAACAGTTCATCACTAATTTAAAAAGCAGTTAAAATACTATACACCACAAATATTAAAAATAGTTCTGAACAAACAAAAGTAAAGTATAAAGCACACGTCCTTCTAAGCACAACTAACTGCCCAAATACGCAATGAATGATAACATTTTCTGGTTACTCGCTTTCCGCCATGTTTGTTGACAACCCGCTGCGATCTCATCGGTAGTTAAAATCGCCAATTGACGTTTATTTTTACTAACAAATCCTTATTTTTTGAAGTTGAATTCCCGTTTTTTTTTTAGAATCACACATATTAAAAACGAAATACATAATAATGATATTTTTCGCCACAATATTTATTTTATTTACCCATTTGAATTTGATTTTATGGTTATAGTTTTCTTAGAACGCTACACCAATAAAACGCAGTTTTGACAATCTGGAAACCACAGCATTTATAATAAATTTTGGCTCCTAAAATAATCATCAATCTATACCGTACTCTTTTCTTTCATAAGGGCTGTTACTAGTGCGATCGCTGCAAACAAGACCGCTAATTTTGGCTAAGAGAATATTAATACTTTCTCATCTAATAGGCGTAATTTGTGACGGTGATTCAAATTTATAAAATAGACAAACATAAATTGGCCATAATGGCCAAGAAAATGATAATATTAATAATGGTTACGGTAGTCGCCAGGAAATGAAATACTGTATCCGCGGAAAAGCTGCCAGAAAATAATACCAGTCTATGTATCTTAAGAATATAACAGTTTATCTATAAAAATAAATGGTTTTGGTTCTCTAAAGTTCTAAACTAGGTCAACAGTCAAATATAAAATGTTTTCTACAAAAATTGTGGACAAAAGGAATTCGTGTTATTATCTATCATTCAGTGAAAATGAAATAGTAGTTCAAATTTTGTATACTACAGTGTTTAAATATACCTACATAAATAACAATAAACATATGAAGTAAACAAGGAAATTTTCATAAACCCTTTAGCAAGTAAAAAAAACATAAAATAAAAACTTGACCGATTCTCATAATAATTATATTAAATTTGTATGTTTAAATGGTAGAGAAAATAATTCTCGGAAATTAAGAAAATATGTAATGTAGCAATTCTAAACTTAAATCATAAAATGAAAAAGAAACTTTTGTTTGACAGATGCAATTTTTTTTGGAATACGCTTTTAAATATCCAGTATTGTTTAAAATTATCCGTATATGTGAATTTTTTATGTTTTACTAGTGTTGAGCATCATTTAAGTCACTTTCCAAAAGTAACCGTAAGTGACCGCTGTACTTTGATATCATTTGAAAGCTTAAGATAAAAGCAATCTTTTAGGCATACTTTCGAACGTATTTAAAAATGATCGAGCCATAAATGTCATGAGTGAACAATTTATAAATGACCGGTCATTTGCCAACGCTACTTTTTACGCAATATGTAATTCCTTTTCAAAAATGAAATTAAGACGTCATAATACATAATACTTGCATTATTAAACATTTTCGGGGCGCAAGATCTGCAAATTGACTATTAGAGTAAATCTATAAGGTTGGCCAAATTAAATACCCCCCTTCCCTCTCCTCTAAAGATATCTAAGTTCTCTTGAATCTGCGAAATCTGGCCAAAAATATTTTAGTAAAATCATATACAAATCTTTTGATAAAACTGAAACAACAGCTTATTTAGAAAGCTGTGGTAGCGCCGTGCTAAATTTTAAATATATCTACCTCAGTTTGGGGTACTGAAAGGTACTAACAAGAATTTGAGAAGATACTATCTAAACACAGTTTACGGGATACACAGTAGATTAATTAAGTTACAGATTGTTGGCCAAGTTAAAATTAATTTCGGTACAGTATCATGTGGACTTTCAGGTAGGGTCTTTTCAACTTTTTGTGGACAACTACAAAGATGCTCACTATTGGCTGTCAAAATTTGAAATGGAACCCTTGGCCCCACCTATAAATAAAAAATTTCAGCTTCAGTTTGAAAGGCTAGTGGTTTTAGATTATATTATCAGGAATACAGATCGGGGGAACGATAACTGGTTAATTAGGTAAGTAGTAAGCAAATTTAATCATTACTTTATTTCAAGATTATCATTAAAAAAACAACAAGCTCGAACCTAATAATTAAAATGGTCTTTTTGTTTATGCTATAAGTCCATGTACAGAAGAAAATCAAGAGTGATTTTTAAGGTAGCGTACAACCATGTAATAAAGACGAAATTGCGCTAAATCGGCAAGAATTTGTAGGAAATAAGTATAGTAAACGTATATAAAAGTTATTTTCCTCTGTCATTAGCTTAAAAATTCAGTGTTTGTAAATCACAAATATTGGGCGTGCCATCATTTTGTTGAAAAATTGTTAATTTTTGCATTGAACATCTTGCCTTTTGTGAAAATTGCACTACCAAAGTTAAATAATAGAAAATACCAAACTAAAATCTAGATATTTTATCAAATCATTCTTGTCAGCATACCTAATTTGCATATTTATCAGGTTGCATATTTTACCAGTGTCCACAGTTGTCTATGTTTTGGGAATCTTGTATTATACTTATTTATGTCGTGTTTTGATTGAGAGGTTACTGAGCTCCCCAAATTGGTTTGTTTATTTCTGAACCAGTCGTATACCGGGGCTGTACATTCAGTTTTGAGGTGTACTGCTGAACTGAGTAGGTAGTTACATCTTAGATAACTCAAGTATTAAAAACTAACCTCAAACGGCTATATACACATATAATAGGAGGTCGACTCAACTTTCGAAACAAAATATTTTGACATTTCTGTTACTTCCGGTTTGACCGGAAGTGACGCCAGCTTTGTTATCTTAAATAGGACAACCTGTATTTAATACTTGAATTTGTTCACATACTTGTACATTTATCTTTAACCTTTTTTAAGATAATGGAGATTAAATGAAAAATTAGACGAAAAGATGGCACTAATTAGATGGCGATTTTTTGAGAATCACTAAACATATCGAGACAAAAATTTGGTGGATTGAAGTAGTAATATGAACCTACAATATACATGTCATATTATAAGTTCATTTTATACAGAGTGGCTCAAAAATGATATCTTGTTAACATATTTTCTTTTTGCAATAACTTGGTTAATAAATGGTTAAAATTAGCCTCAAATTTCCTGAATTTTCTCTCCTTCATTGGTGGTAATTGAGAATATCGTTCGTTAAATGTTCTACATGTTCTTGCCAATATTCGATTACATTCTCCGTGAACAATAAACAGATTAAGAATATCAGAATATGAATAATTATTTGCCATTTTTAAATTAGGAGAAAAAAAACTCAAAGCTTATTACTGTTCTGATCGTCAACAGTACTGACAGCCAACTAATGAGATTTTGTTTGGCTAAAATCTGTCATATCATTGACAGCCAACTACTAAATTTTACAAATTTTAGGACATTTAATACGTTCCAGTATAAAAACGTGAATATCTAAAAAACCGTTGAAGATGGATATAGGAACATTATACGTTTTTAAAATGAACATGACGTAGAAAAAACATTGATCAGAAAATCCGTTTGAAAAATCAAAGTTATTGCAAAAAGAACATAGGTTAACAAAATACGATTTTTGAACTACTCTGTACAAAATTAACTTAGGACATTTATCTTGTAGGGTCATATTAATACTACAACCCACCACATTTTTTTCTCAATTTTTCATTTAATATGAATTATCTCAAAAACGGTTAAAGATAAAGGTATAAGTATGTTATAAAAAATGTTCAGAATTGAATAAAGAAACAAAATGAATTATTAAATACAGGGTGTCCTATTTAAGACAACAAAAGTGAAGTCACTTCCGGTCGTCTATATATATATATATATATATATATATATATATATATATATATATATATATATACTGTCAACAACAAGACGTTTGATGTTATTTTGTATAATAACAATCAATTATCTTATATATGTATTTTAAATAATTTATGTTAATTGCTAGGATCCAGAAAATTTTTAAAAATGTACCAATTTTAATTGTACTCATTTTACAAGTAAGTTTAGCTCATAGATTTTATATATTTTTTTTTTTACTTTCCATCAACTCTATATTGTAGCCTTGAAGAAGGAAATAAACATTTCCGAAAGCTCGGCATATGTGACCAAAGAGGTGCAAAGGATCAAAAAGCCGAAATTGGGCGCCTTGTAGTATAGGCTTGATTAGAAACTGATTTCAGTCATACTTTAATTTTTGATAAGTTAAGCAGGGCTTGACCGAGATTTTCTTAATTTCCTGTGTAGGTAAAGGTGATGTGCAATCCATTATTCAAAGTCGTAGCAAGTTGAAAGGATTGAAAATTTACATTAATCCTAATGTCACTAAAATGCAGCTAGATACTGAAAACAAGGTCAAAAGTTAATTGCGGAGAAGGCGAGGCAGACATTATGATAAGATATAACTGAGGAGTTCTTACAATTATTCCAACAAACTGAAATTATCTGAGATGATTCCTACCTACGCAATTTACTATCAAAGGGCACGAAAGTAACTAAACTTATGGACGTGTACAAGGTTGTCATTATGATAGTTTGGTTTTCATCGATACATGTTTGAATGAGAGATTTGACTCTTTGAGTAAAACATCTACTGCACAGACTGCTTTAATAATACCAGTGCTTGCAAGAGAGGTGCATGTACTGTGACGCTGTACACAAGAGCTTGTTCACAATTCGCCTAAATACACTGGAAAGTATAGAACAGACATTTGTATCTATTGGACTAGGAGATAACATCCTCACTCTTGCTAGGAAGACCTACAGCAGGCATGTACACCACAGTTCGAAAGTCACTTGACATTCTAACCTTATTAATTCCCCACTCTCCAGTGTACATAATTGGAGACTTTAATCTGTCCAATGCTGACTGGAATAACTGAAGCTTTAGCTCAATGGTTAATACTGGTCCTGGCCCACCGGGAACTGATTCTGAAGAAAGTATCTAACATGTGTTCATATCACAATTTATATCAAGTTTATTAGGTTTTAATTACTAATAATCACCTCTTAGATCATGCCCTTTCTTATGATGCTACAACAACATAGATATTTACTATCTACCTCTACTTCTACGGGGGGCTTCAAAGACATCAGCAGCTGAAGAAGGTATGAATTATGAGCGTTTTTACAGATTCTTTAATTCACCAGATTTTCTTGACGTTCTTTGGTTTGCTTAATTTGTTTGAATGTGATACCTTATTAATTGATACCTCTTAAACCTCTTAATATTGTGTTAAATATTTTGTATATGGCTGGGGATATTTATCTTTAAAGAAGCTAGGAAATTTCCGGTAAGGTATTTCCGAGTTTTAAAATAGAGTATCATAAATAAAATTATAGATTATATATGTTTTACAACATATTACAACTTCCACAACATAAAATAAATTTCTCAAGCGTACCTTTAAAAATAAATCTCAACCATTACAATGATGAACAACTGTTCTCAACTCTTAATATGTCATCCATATTGGTTAGAGACCAGCGGAGGGATTGAATTTGTATAATATTTTGCATACTAGTTCAGCACCAGTACTTTTACAGAAAGTTTGCATTTATGCTCCACAAAGGCGTACCTTTCCGTGATTCCTATTTTGTGATCCTACTTTGTAAGTTGGATATACGATCAGTGTTGTTTAATTAACTTTAATTTTTTCTTTGCTTTATATAGATTTTGAATAATAAATTAAATGGATCTATGGTTTATGTCAAGCAGCAATTTTACCAGAAAACAGCGTTGGTGTAAGTGGACGGTGTGTTTGCGGGCCTCATTGTGCAAAAATGACACAGTGATTTCGGAGCTCTATAGATCCCCCTCTACAAATGCAGATGATTTTTTGGATAAATATCCTACATAGAAGTATTGTAGATCCGAAGAGAGTGTACATTTTCACGGGAGACATCCCCATTAATCTATTGAACATCAACTCGGTAGTGGTCAACAACTATTTAACATTGTTGAATATGGCTATGGGTTTTCTAGTATGGTCAACAGATACAGAACCGTATTCAAGGAGAAACGGCAAGTTGTGTCGATCATTTCTTTGTTAAATGTAAAGAACAGATGTATAGTTGTATATACTATGATATTAGCTAGGAATCTTACGGATTAGTATGCAATTTTGCTCAACATAAGTTTTAGCGAAGCTCACATCAATTTAAAAAAGTCAAAATATAAGTAATATTAACTATAATTTCTAGTCATAACTCATGATGGAGGCGAAATGGGATAGTGCCCTCAACAGTGATAATATTGGCACTTGCACCGATAATTTTTGCATTTGCAACAACTTCATTTAATTATTTTCTAAAACCCGTATATTATAAATTAAAAGTTAAATACTGTTTTTAGTTTTATTAGGTATGTGAAATAGGGTCTGTGCCATTTTCAGAAATATTACACATGGCAATTTGTTAATGTGGCTTATATTTTAAGTAACGTAATTTAGATTTTATAAACATTTGTTTTTTTTTATTAACTTCTAAATAAAGAAATACAACTTATTTATTTTACAGGTTAGTAAAGTATCTAGTCAATTGAGACATATCAGTATACAATGTAAAATACATAAATACGTTTATTTTAATGTAACCCGATTAAAAACCTTTTATATTATGCAGTACGGGTATTTTCGGTATAATAACGATTTTTTAACGAAATAAAAGTAAGAATAACAGTAGACACTATCATTTATATATACTTACCTACACCTGGTATTTATCATAATACATTTATCAGGGTATACATATTTATATTTAGAATTACATATTCGATGTTTTTTTTACATAAATCAATTGTCTTAAATTATAATTTTAACACTTAATTTTGTTAGATGGGTTGTGTACTTGATGAAGTTCAAAACGGATATTTTTTTCTTTTTAAAGTATTAAGATTTTTTACCTGTTTAACAACAAGAAATGTAATGTTTTATTAAAAATAACGTAAACATATGATATCACAGAAGAATGAGCATAAATACCAACAAATAAAATTCTTATAATAAATATGGTTTTGTCTTACCATAAACACATTTTTCATTTTTCTAATGGAAAAAATACTACTGAATTTTGAATTTACAACCACTAGATCGTTATTCTTCTGATGCCGATTTGATAAACCGGTGATTTTTCCCAACAATGCAGTTGATGGATATTTAACATTGTTCTCGATTCGGAAACTAAACAATACTTGTGCACAAGGCAAGAACCATTGATCTTGCCTCTGACTTGCAAGTGCCATAATATCCTATTATAGGCTGACATTGGTTGCCAACTTCGATCCAAATTTGGTATTTTCTCCTACTAAGAAATGTTGATCCTACCTATTTTTAGCCCCACAACATTTACTCTAGGCGGTGGCTCAAAAAATCATGTGAACAATGGAAAAAAATTAAACAGTATATTTTATTTGTAAAGTTCGATTTGGAGGTCACGAAAAACATGAAAAATTCTAACACCCGCAGTAGCTCGTTTTCTCATTGTCATACGATAAATATGGTGCTCGTATATAAAATTGAAGCTTGTGAAATTCTCTACAAAAAAGAAGTCTAGAACTATCACCGTAGCAGCCACAACTTAGGTTAGTCTAGCACAATTGTACACTTGGCAATATACCAATGAATAAAAACTGTAATTAAAGATGCTCATCAGTTAACTTAAAGTGGCTGCTACAGCGATAATGCTGGTGTTATGTAAAAAGTGTATCATGTAGAGAACATGTAGAGAATTTTGTAAACTTTTATTTTGTATACCACCATATTTATCTTCTGACAAAAAAATACGAGTTATTGCACAAAAACCACCTTCTTTTATCTAATTTGCATATTTAGGGGATACCGCTTTCATCAGGTGGAAGAATTTTTAATATGATTTTTCTAGACCCCAAATCTAACTAATAAACAAAAAAAATAAGTTAGAGAGTGTTTAATTTTTTCTGTGCAAAACTACCTACCGCGTGGAGTAATTTGGAAATGAAATAAAATATCAATCAGCACGCCATGGCAACGTTGATATCTCCATTTTTGACTGTCATTAAGCAGACATCCCGTATTTAATTAAAAAACATATTTTGAGGAGGTGTTAAATTTTTAATTTAAATCATGGAATTTTTAAAAATAAGATAAATTGTAAATTTTATAAGTGTAAATATAAATATATATCACAATAAATAAATATGATAAATGATATAGGCAGATTTAAATAAATGACACTCCTTTCTGTTATTCTACTTCTTTAATTTCATTAAAAATCATTATTATAGAGAAAATATGCACTTTATAATATATTTAAATTTTTTTTAATTGGGTTGCATTAAGAAAAACGTATTTAAATATTTAATATTTATTCACACTTCTCAATTCCATAGATAAAAATCTAAAAATGTAGATAGATGTGTCCGTTTTAAATACTCTATATAAAATATAACAGTTTACCCCTTTACTGCTTTTCTAACCTATAAAATAAGTAAGTTCCCATTTCTTTTCTTCTTACTTTATAGGTATTAAATATTTTTTTTGGCCTTGAGCAGAGCCCATTTAGCCACGAACATTCAAGATATAAGTAGAAAAAATGCAGTCGTAAGAGAAACCAAATCCTAATCTAACAACTCAAGATCCCAAATCTCAGAATAGAACGATAGGAAATTTTACACAAGGTCACACACTTCTCGTCCTGGGACCAATTCAGGACTTTTTTATTATGTAAATATAAATACACAATACAGGAAGGCCCGGATAGTTAGGTTGAAGGTTACAATAGGAAAAAAACAGAGGATTCACAGCTATCTAACCTGTTAATGTATAAAAATGTATGCATTTATTAAACTCTTACGCTGCATCTTTTTAAATACTCTAAAAAAATTATTCCAAATTTCCTATTCGAAATGACAGTCTTTATTAATTGTAGGTGAGACATGGGAAGTAAATTTAATTTATTCAGTTCAGAAACAATATATGCCACGGCAATTGAATTATGGTTGCAATTAAACAGTCGGTGGTTAAGATCGTCATTGGTCAAATTGTCGCAGGTACAGGATGGGCTATTAGTGAGCTCCATTTTGAAGAGGTGGCCATTGACATTTGCATGTCCAACCAAAAATCGAAAATAAGAGACAGCCAAATGTCTAGGAAAATTCATTTTGTAAATTAAGGGTCTCTGATTAAGTTCTGGGTATAATTCTGTATATACATTTCCTGCATTTTGGGCGTATTGTTTATATTCTTGTTTCCAGTTCAGAAGTGATATTTCTTTTATATAAGCGAAAAGATCTGAATAGGGAATACTTCTTATACTGGTTTCAGAATTGCAAGCTTCTTTTGCAGCTTTGTCCGCTTGTTCGTTACCGGCTATCCCAGTATGACCTTTGACCCAAAGAAAAACGATGTTTACTTGTATGGAATATAGTTTCGAAATGAGGTGCAGAATCTCTGTATCTACAGGATGTTTACAATTCTCATTGTTTTTGATGGCCAACAAGACTGATTGAGAATCTGACAATAAAACAACATTTTTCATATTTTTGTTGACATAGACAAATTCCAATGCTTTGAGGATAGCAAAGGCTTCAGCTGTATAGATTGACGCCATTGTATTGCATTTAAATTGTTTGACCATGTTTATTTGGGGTACTGTAAAGGCACAACCTACACCAAGTTGACTTTTTGAACCATCTGTATAAATTTGATAGTGATTTTGGTATTTATTTAAAAAAGTTTTCAGCATGATTATATTAAAAAATGTAAGATCCGTATATTTAGGCATGCACACTTCCAGCTTCAAGTGAGTTATGTTCCACGGTGCTTTAAACAGAAAATGATTATCATTTTTTATAAGGATATCATTATGTGCTGCAGTTGTGGTAAATGCATCGGCTAATGGTGGGCTATTTTTATTAGCCCAAAAGGGTATAGTTAAGTTTGCAACACTTAGCTGACTAGTTTTAACTATAAGAGTATTACTACGGACTCTCATATTTTTAATCATAAATTTTTCAGCCAGAATTTTTCGACGAAGGTGGGTGGCTCATCACACTCTGCCAATAGAGCCTGAACCGATGAAGAGCGAATTGCTCCTAACACAAGTCTTAGGGCTTTAAACTGCACACAGTCAACTCTTTTGAGACGCGATTTGGTCGCAGAACCGTAGAATATCGAGCCATTATCAAGTATCGATCTAATAAAGACCTTATAAAAAATTAGGAATGTCTTCTGATCAGATGCCCACGATCTACGATACCACTGCTCTAAGTATATTTAAACTTCTCTCTGCCTTCTCGGTGATATAAATAATATGATCATTCCATGTCAGTTTTTGATCAAATATTACCCCCAAATACTTAAAAGATTGATCCCATGGCACATTGGCACCGATAAGTGTAATACTATTGTCTTTAGCGATTCTAGGTCGTGAGAAAATTATCACTGCAGACTTTGGACTAGAAATAGTAAAATTACTGTTAGGAAAATAGAATAATGTGGTTGAGGTGTATTTTACAGTCTTCAATTTTTTTTTACTACTATATATACAAAAATCATCCGCAAATTGAAGTATAGTTGATTCAAGGCCTAATTTACGCAAGTCTGTTGTGTACAAATTAAAAAGAAGTGGACTCAGCACTGAGCCCTGAGGCAAGCCGGACGATACAATTCTTGATTCACTGATTTTGTGGCCTATCCTAATCGATACCCTACGCTCTTTGAAAAGCCTAATTAAATTATACACGAATTCTATTCATTCTAATACGAATTTTGTATTAGAATGTTAAGGTCAACACTTTCATAGGCGCTTGTAATGTCTAAAAATAATGCAGATAAGTAGTCATTATTTGACTACGTATTTTGAATGTCCGTAACTAAATGAGCCAAACAATCAGTAACACCTCTCCCTTTTCTAAAGCCAAATTGGAAGTCTGACAATAATCGTTGTGATTCACACCACCACTCCAAGTGCTGCTTAAGAATCCTTTCAAAAGTTTTTAGCACACATGATGACAAGGATATAGGCCTAAATTCGTTTGGCCTTCCAGGTTTATTGATAATAATTAGGGAATGTTTAATTATGTCTAAATCGTCTCCCTTGCCAATAACATTGTTAAAGGCTAGACATAAGAGTTCCTTGGCAGAGATTGGCAAGTAGTTTAACATGCTGTATATAATCCCATCAGGGCCTGGACTAGTATTTTTTGACTTTTTAATATTAATTTCTAGCTCTGAGATTGAAATAGTTTTAGTTAAAAAGTGATTATTGTTGCAATACTTCCCCGGTATATCTAATGAAACAAAACTTGGAGCGACCTTATTTAAAAGTGTGTCTGATAACTCATTTGGGATAGGGGATGAAATATTATAATTCAAACTATTTTTGATACTATTGACTCTCTTCCATATCATGGAAGGAGATGTCTGATAGTTTAAGCAAGTGCAAAAATGTTTCCAACCTAATTTGGCTTTGTTTTTAAATATCAATTTACTTTTAGCTACCAATTACTTATATTCTATAAAGTTTTGTAAATTTTTTCTATTGCGAAATTCTTTAAAGGCCTCTTTTCGGCGCGTTGATATTGACTGGCACTCATTATCCCACCAGGGTGTACAAAATTTTGGGTTAATGATTTTTTGTTTTTTGAACACCGTATTTGCCGTATCGCTAATAATTTTGCACACAAGTTCAATAATTTCATTTGCTTCTACCGGAATTTCATTAAGAGATTTAACCCTATCTTCGATTTTATATCTGTAATCGTTCCAATTGGCATTTTTTAAGATCCAACCAGGTAGATCATGTGTTTCAAAACAATTTTCTGTAGTTTTATTCAATGTTAATTGAACAGGGAAATGATCTGATTCATAGGTATCCTGTAAGACTTCCCAAGTCGAACCAGGAAGCAGATTTGAGGATACTATTGTTAAATCTATTGCGGATCCAATATTGTTATATCTATTGATACGAGTAGGATGACCTTCATTTCGAACAATTAAATTTTGAAAACTTTCTAAAGCATTTTTTAAAGTGACGCCTGCAAAATCTTCTTCAGCACTTCCCCATAAAGAATGATGTGCATTAAAATCACCCGCGATTATGCAATAATCATTCACTTGCAAAAAAATATTTTCATAGTCTTGAATATTAAGCTGTACATTGGAAGGCCTGTATATGGATACTATAGAAATAGACTTATTATTATAGCTTATATTGACACCACAAATTTCAATTCTGTTGTTATTTAAATTCACAAAATTCAAAGCTGTAAAAGGAATTGATTTTTTAATAAATATAGCCACACCTCCTTTACCGTTGACTCTATCTTTGCGTATAATATTATACCCTGTTATAATTTGGTTTATACCAGGTCTCACTTATAAGAACAACATCAAAATTTGTGTCAGAAGTAAGGTTTTTTAAAAGATTGTGGTTAGAATAGGCGGACCTAGCGTTCCAATGTATTAGTTTTAGTTGTTGTGTTGTGGTCCCCATTTTTGAAAAATGTTATGTAGGGTTATGTCAATTATATTACTAATGTTATTCATTATTATACCCATATTAAAATCTTTCTCAGAGTTAAGCTTATAAAGGACATTATCCTTTAGGTCATCCTGAATTTTATTTTTTAAAGCTTCTAGAGTGTCTTTATTGATGCTTTCCTGAGTTTCAATTCATGGCAACCCTGTATAGGACCAATCAAATTCTCTACGAGGTGTTTCATAATTTGGGCTTCTATCTGAAACTTTTCGTTTTTTATTTTTATCATTATAGTTGCCACTAATGTTAGGTTGAGGAAAGAATGAACTTATTGTTTCGTTTGAGTGGTGTTTTGGGGTACTTTGCGAATTACTCTGACAGTGAGTATTTATCGCTGATAAGGCGGGGAACTGTAAGTTATCAGAGAGTAGAGGCATAAACTTATTTTTACTGACTAAACTTGCATAGGAAGGTAGATTAACGACTTTTTCAGCTTCATTGAAAGATAAATTTAGGTTTGCCATTGCTTCTTTAATTTTTTGTTGACTATTATATCTAGGACATTTTTTACTAGTAGAGTTATGGGTACTAGATTGACAGTGGATACAAGGTATATCACAATTAACGCAACGGTTGTCTTCATTCAGAGGCATAGAACAATTACGGCAACGTTTTTTGGCTTTACATTGTATAGCTGTATGACCAAACTTTAAGCATTTGGGACATTGTGTGACAGGAGAATACCAAATGTCAACCTCATGTCGTAATCTATAAATATGTATATATTGAGGAAGTTCTAATTTATCGATGTGATTATAATTTGTTGACGGGACACTTTTATTGACTTGCCATCTTTATCAGATACTATCTTGTATCTCCTTTTTACTGATTTTATAGGTATTGGTGAATCTATAATTTTAAGTAGATTTTCTTCCGAGAAACTCGTATCTACTCCGCGCACAAGCCCCTTTTTTGGGTCAAATGAGTAGGGATATATGCAATAAGGTTATTTTCGTCAAAAATCTTGTTTACTACAATTTTATTTGACCCTTCAGCCGATTTACAAAAAACTTGTACCCTGTTACGCCCTACAGTGTTGAGATAATCAATATATTTTTCATCCCCACCTAGATCGAAAAGTTTTTCACTGATTTTAAGCGGATGAAGCTTACCAAAAATAAGATATTTATGTTCGATAAATACTGAAAAAGGCCCAATACTATTACACCTGTATCTATTGCTTAAATCGATTCTATTAACAATATCAGAGATTTGTTTTTCCGTGTTGCTGGACGATGATAAATTTCTTTGGCTACTGTTTACGATATCATTAGAAGATACTTCCATATGATTTTCATTATAAGTTAGATCCACCACCTTAATGTTCTGTTTATCGGGGGGTTTACCTCCCCTTTCACCGTAGTTGCCCCCTGTTACACACATGAAGGGAGCGTGAAATTTAAATTAGAAAAGATACGACTCACAGTAGTATAGATCCTATTCAATTCTAAATTAATCCAAAATTGGTTTAACACAGCACAAATACGGAACTCCGGAACACGCTTATCGCTTTATTAGCAGTCAAGGTCGCACTTCCGATGCCGATAGCAGGTAAAATCGAACTGGAAAAAAAAAATGTTAAAAAAAACCTAAATTCCGTTACTTAAAATATATATAGCGATATTAAAAAATATCCATGTATAATATTACTAGAAATAGCTTACTATTTACCTCACATATCTAATAACGCTAAAATAAGTTTTTAAATTCAAATTTACCACAGAAAATAATATATATTAAAGATTATATCAATAATAGATTTTTGACAAGTACGCCTATGAGTAACGAAAAATAGCTCTAAAAACTAGAGATCATAAGCTACATTATATGTAAAATTCAAAAATTTCACCGAAAACTCTTTTCAGAATGCCCTTTTGCGAATGACATCTAAAATTCAAACCTTCCGGTGCCCACGACTGTCACGATTTTTCAAAATCAAAAGCTGGCAACCCTATGTATGCATAATGTTCAATTCTAAAAAATTTTTCGGTATCTTACAGAAAATCTATTTTACCTTCAAAGAAAAAAATATATATATATATGGCGGCTCCTCCATTAGGTCATATGGTCAATGACCCTCCAATAATTATTTCCAAACAGAAAATAATAAATAATTTAAATTTTTTTAATTTCTTTTAAATTTGGAAATTCCTTCTATTATTCTAAGCGTGAAAACTCGTTGAATGTTCATGTTGATTCTGCGGCAATCGCACTATCGATGCCTCGCACAGCGATCTCTGAAGATTTCGTTTCGTTGGACCGCGAGCCTGGCGGCCCGCGAAGTCCTCGTGGTTATAAACGGAGGTGAGTTTTTCCCGAGTGTTCCCGATTGAATTCGCATAGAGGCGCATAGGTAATATACGGCTTACGTCGGCAAATTTTGGGTCAATAGCCGCGCCGAGGAAAGTTAAACATTTTTGTCAGTTGATGCGTTTAATGTGAATCGTGTGATAGGTTGTGGTTAGGATTGCGTATTTTTATAGAATTTGTTTTATATTCAAGACTTGTTTGTTGATTTTCTGGTTTAAATTAATTAAAAAAATTAATGTTTAAATAGTTGTAGCCTCAGTGGTTTAGAATCTTAGGACTTCAAAAGCAGACAGTGAGCTGAACTTTGAGAAATGTCTCGAATTTAAGGCCAGATGTCGACCTTTGCCGGAACTTAAAATTCGGCCAGTAACAAAAAAGGAAATTGTTATTTTAGATTTTAATAAAGATATGTACGATTTATATAACTGGATATGTGACTGCTAAGAGATAAGGGCATTTTATTGTTTCGTGTTTTTGATTCTTTCAGGTGGTGTAAAATTTAATAATTAGGAAATTAGGTGTATATATATATGTATATGTATATATATATATATATGTATGTATATATATATATGTATATATATATATATATATATATATATATATATATATATGTATATGTTTATGTATATATGTATATATATATATATATAATATATAATATAATATATATATATATATATATATATATATATATATATTAATGCTCCCAACGAAAGCCAGGAGTCACAGTGTAATTCAATGCTGGTCGTGGTATTAGCCAGCGCAGCAGTTGTTTTTGTGATTCCATTTTGTGCCTTTGCCCTACACGGGGTTCGCTAGCCAATGCGGCCTCGAAATCGCGATCGTCGTTTGACAAAAATGGATCATTGTGTCTGCTGTGATGCAGAATATGTTCCAAACAAGGATCATATCCTTGTTATGACGTTAGTGAACGTGGAATAAAAATACTATCATTTAATGGTCCCAATGAAGGATCTTATCCATGATATGACGTGCAAAACCGCAGACGTGCGTCGACGCACATAAAATGAGAAGCACTCACGCGTATATTATGGATAATTACAATTATCGTTGGAACTGCTTCGAGAGGGTTCTCTATTCTATAGGTTTTCGGATCATCCTGGATTTGTGGCCCCGGGATGGTCTGGATTAATGTTCTATGCTAAATATTACTTCACTTCTTCCGCCTCCCCTGCGTTGCACACCGGAAACGAGTCTTGCTATTCACGTAAATTCGCGCGTAAATTCGAATTAAAATACAAATATTAAAGGATATAGTCTGATTAGACATTAAAGATAAGTAATAATACCAAAAAAAAAACAAATATTTCGAAACAAAACAATTCTGTCCAACATGCAGTATATGTATATAAAAGGCCAAATAAAGGTGTGGAACCCTTATTGTTTTGTCAAGCTTTCGGGTTCAATTTATTCCTTCCTCAGGACTTTTCTACAAATAATAAAAAAAAATAAAGAAAGTTTCGAAACTAACTAAAAATATAATACGTTTGAACTCACCAATGTAGGTTTGCTATTGAAACAAAAACATGCTCTGAAGAAGACACACATTTAGTTGCACCAAATCATCGTTCTGTTTATTTAAAAATTTTAAAAGTTGAAAGATTGATTAAATAAACAGAACTATGATTTGGTGCAACTAAATGTGTGTCTCCTTCAGAGCATGTTTTTGTTTCAATAGCAAACCCACATTGGTGGCAAAAAATGGAGTTAATATGTACTAGTCGCCCAGACATGGATCCACATACTCTCAATTTCCTCTTTCCGCTATTCTAGCACCGACTGACTTCAGGAAGTTTAAATCTGAGAGTGGTATCAGAATATCATTATGCTGATGACACCTTGGTCAGAATTTCTCATTCAGATTTCATACTACTTTGAATTTTGTTGTCTCTCTAGTTAAAACTATAACTGAAAAAGCATAGTAAGTAAAACATTATTTCCATGTTACTTTTATGCCCATGTAGAGTCGAGGCTCTCGTGCAGTATTTCTATTACGAATGAGAACAATAAGAAATCTTACATATTCAGGTTATCTAGCAAATTGCGGAATAAAACAGCATTATTATTATGTATATATTTGTATATATATATATATATATATATATATATATATATATATATATATATATATATATATATACTAAAATCAATAAAAATGCGCTTTCACACACCTTTATCAAAAGTTCTTGGCCGGAAAAGATATATGTAGAATAGCAGAAATATATAATTTCTGCAGGTGCAAAACGGCCTACAAGAAGAATTGCTTTCGATTATGTCACAGGGTACCCTCCTGCGATCATGATTTCTGGGCCTTTACCCTCATCAGGCAGGCTTGTACCCAGGGAGATCTGAAATAACAGATTGCTCGATATGACAAAATCGAAAACGAAACGTCTATCGTACTGAAATAGTACTACATGCTAAGTATAACACTTAGCGCCACCTATTGGGGCTCCGGTGGTTTCCGGCTGCAAACCCATAGGAATTTGGCAAAGTATGCACTAGCACCATCATACGGAGAGTAGATACTAAAATCAATAAAAATGCGCTTTCACACACCTTTATCAAAAGTTCTTGGCCGGAAAAGATATATGTAGAATAGCAGAAATATATAATTTCTGCAGGTGCAAAACGGCCTACAAGAAGAATTGCTTTCGATTATGTCACAGGGTACCCTCCTGCGATCATGATTTCTGGGCCTTTACCCTCATCAGGCAGGCTTGTACCCAGGGAGATCTGAAATAACAGATTGCTCGATATGACAAAATCGAAAACGAAACGTCTATCATACTGAAATAGTACTACATGCTAAGTATAACACTTAGCGCCACCTATTGGGGCTCCGGTGGTTTCCGGCTGCAAACCCATAGGAATTTGGCAAAGTATGCACTAGCACCATCATACGGAGAGTAGATACTAAAATCAATAAAAATGCGCTTTCACACACCTTTATCAAAAGTTCTTGGCCGGAAAAGATATATGTAGAATAGCAGAAATATATAATTTCTGCAGGTGCAAAACGGCCTACAAGAAGAATTGCTTTCGATTATGTCACAGGGTACCCTCCTGCGATCATGATTTCTGGGCCTTTACCCTCATCAGGCAGGCTTGTACCCAGGGAGATCTGAAATAACAGATTGCTCGATATGACAAAATCGAAAACGAAACGTCTATCGTACTGAAATAGTACTACATGCTAAGTATAACACTTAGCGCCACCTATTGGGGCTCCGGTGGTTTCCGGCTGCAAACCCATAGGAATTTGGCAAAGTATGCACTAGCACCATCATACGGAGAGTAGATACTAAAATCAATAAAAATGCGCTTTCACACACCTTTATCAAAAGTTCTTGGCCGGAAAAGATATATGTAGAATAGCAGAAATATATAATTTCTGCAGGTGCAAAACGGCCTACAAGAAGAATTGCTTTCGATTATGTCACAGGGTACCCTCCTGCGATCATGATTTCTGGGCCTTTACCCTCATCAGGCAGGCTTGTACCCAGGGAGATCTGAAATAACAGATTGCTCGATATGACAAAATCGAAAACGAAACGTCTATCATACTGAAATAGTACTACATGCTAAGTATAACACTTAGCGCCACCTATTGGGGCTCCGGTGGTTTCCGGCTGCAAACCCATAGGAATTTGGCAAAGTATGCACTAGCACCATCATACGGAGAGTAGATACTAAAATCAATAAAAATGCGCTTTCACACACCTTTATCAAAAGTTCTTGGCCGGAAAAGATATATGTAGAATAGCAGAAATATATAATTTCTGCAGGTGCAAAACGGCCTACAAGAAGAATTGCTTTCGATTATGTCACAGGGTACCCTCCTGCGATCATGATTTCTGGGCCTTTACCCTCATCAGGCAGGCTTGTACCCAGGGAGATCTGAAATAACAGATTGCTCGATATGACAAAATCGAAAACGAAACGTCTATCGTACTGAAATAGTACTACATGCTAAGTATAACACTTAGCGCCACCTATTGGGGCTCCGGTGGTTTCCGGCTGCAAACCCATAGGAATTTGGCAAAGTATGCACTAGCACCATCATACGGAGAGTAGATACTAAAATCAATAAAAATGCGCTTTCACACACCTTTATCAAAAGTTCTTGGCCGGAAAAGATATATGTAGAATAGCAGAAATATATAATTTCTGCAGGTGCAAAACGGCCTACAAGAAGAATTGCTTTCGATTATGTCACAGGGTACCCTCCTGCGATCATGATTTCTGGGCCTTTACCCTCATCAGGCAGGCTTGTACCCAGGGAGATCTGAAGTAACAGATTGCTCGATATGACAAAATCGAAAACGAAACGTCTATCATACTGAAATAGTACTACATGCTAAGTATAACACTTAGCGCCACCTATTGGGGCTCCGGTGGTTTCCGGCTGCAAACCCATAGGAATTTGGCAAAGTATGCACTAGCACCATCATACGGAGAGTAGATACTAAAATCAATAAAAATGCGCTTTCACACACCTTTATCAAAAGTTCTTGGCCGGAAAAGATATATGTAGAATAGCAGAAATATATAATTTCTGCAGGTGCAAAACGGCCTACAAGAAGAATTGCTTTCGATTATGTCACAGGGTACCCTCCTGCGATCATGATTTCTGGGCCTTTACCCTCATCAGGCAGGCTTGTACCCAGGGAGATCTGAAATAACAGATTGCTCGATATGACAAAATCGAAAACGAAACGTCTATCATACTGAAATAGTACTACATGCTAAGTATAACACTTAGCGCCACCTATTGGGGCTCCGGTGGTTTCCGGCTGCAAACCCATAGGAATTTGGCAAAGTATGCACTAGCACCATCATACGGAGAGTAGATACTAAAATCAATAAAAATGCGCTTTCACACACCTTTATCAAAAGTTCTTGGCCGGAAAAGATATATGTAGAATAGCAGAAATATATAATTTCTGCAGGTGCAAAACGGCCTACAAGAAGAATTGCTTTCGATTATGTCACAGGGTACCCTCCTGCGATCATGATTTCTGGGCCTTTACCCTCATCAGGCAGGCTTGTACCCAGGGAGATCTGAAGTAACAGATTGCTCGATATGACAAAATCGAAAACGAAACGTCTATCATACTGAAATAGTACTACATGCTAAGTATAACACTTAGCGCCACCTATTGGGGCTCCGGTGGTTTCCGGCTGCAAACCCATAGGAATTTGGCAAAGTATGCACTAGCACCATCATACGGAGAGTAGATACTAAAATCAATAAAAATGCGCTTTCACACACCTTTATCAAAAGTTCTTGGCCGGAAAAGATATATGTAGAATAGCAGAAATATATAATTTCTGCAGGTGCAAAACGGCCTACAAGAAGAATTGCTTTCGATTATGTCACAGGGTACCCTCCTGCGATCATGATTTCTGGGCCTTTACCCTCATCAGGCAGGCTTGTACCCAGGGAGATCTGAAGTAACAGATTGCTCGATATGACAAAATCGAAAACGAAACGTCTATCATACTGAAATAGTACTACATGCTAAGTATAACACTTAGCGCCACCTATTGGGGCTCCGGTGGTTTCCGGCTGCAAACCCATAGGAATTTGGCAAAGTATGCACTAGCACCATCATACGGAGAGTAGATACTAAAATCAATAAAAATGCGCTTTCACACACCTTTATCAAAAGTTCTTGGCCGGAAAAGATATATGTAGAATAGCAGAAATATATAATTTCTGCAGGTGCAAAACGGCCTACAAGAAGAATTGCTTTCGATTATGTCACAGGGTACCCTCCTGCGATCATGATTTCTGGGCCTTTACCCTCATCAGGCAGGCTTGTACCCAGGGAGATCTGAAATAACAGATTGCTCGATATGACAAAATCGAAAACGAAACGTCTATCATACTGAAATAGTACTACATGCTAAGTATAACACTTAGCGCCACCTATTGGGGCTCCGGTGGTTTCCGGCTGCAAACCCATAGGAATTTGGCAAAGTATGCACTAGCACCATCATACGGAGAGTAGATACTAAAATCAATAAAAATGCGCTTTCACACACCTTTATCAAAAGTTCTTGGCCGGAAAAGATATATGTAGAATAGCAGAAATATATAATTTCTGCAGGTGCAAAACGGCCTACAAGAAGAATTGCTTTCGATTATGTCACAGGGTACCCTCCTGCGATCATGATTTCTGGGCCTTTACCCTCATCAGGCAGGCTTGTACCCAGGGAGATCTGAAGTAACAGATTGCTCGATATGACAAAATCGAAAACGAAACGTCTATCATACTGAAATAGTACTACATGCTAAGTATAACACTTAGCGCCACCTATTGGGGCTCCGGTGGTTTCCGGCTGCAAACCCATAGGAATTTGGCAAAGTATGCACTAGCACCATCATACGGAGAGTAGATACTAAAATCAATAAAAATGCGCTTTCACACACCTTTATCAAAAGTTCTTGGCCGGAAAAGATATATGTAGAATAGCAGAAATATATAATTTCTGCAGGTGCAAAACGGCCTACAAGAAGAATTGCTTTCGATTATGTCACAGGGTACCCTCCTGCGATCATGATTTCTGGGCCTTTACCCTCATCAGGCAGGCTTGTACCCAGGGAGATCTGAAGTAACAGATTGCTCGATATGACAAAATCGAAAACGAAACGTCTATCATACTGAAATAGTACTACATGCTAAGTATAACACTTAGCGCCACCTATTGGGGCTCCGGTGGTTTCCGGCTGCAAACCCATAGGAATTTGGCAAAGTATGCACTAGCACCATCATACGGAGAGTAGATACTAAAATCAATAAAAATGCGCTTTCACACACCTTTATCAAAAGTTCTTGGCCGGAAAAGATATATGTAGAATAGCAGAAATATATAATTTCTGCAGGTGCAAAACGGCCTACAAGAAGAATTGCTTTCGATTATGTCACAGGGTACCCTCCTGCGATCATGATTTCTGGGCCTTTACCCTCATCAGGCAGGCTTGTACCCAGGGAGATCTGAAATAACAGATTGCTCGATATGACAAAATCGAAAACGAAACGTCTATCATACTGAAATAGTACTACATGCTAAGTATAACACTTAGCGCCACCTATTGGGGCTCCGGTGGTGGTAAAGGCCCAGAAATCATGATCGCAGGAGGGTACCCTGTGACATAATCGAAAGCAATTCTTCTTGTAGGCCGTTTTGCACCTGCAGAAATTATATATTTCTGCTATTCTACATATATCTTTTCCGGCCAAGAACTTTTGATAAAGGTGTGTGAAAGCGCATTTTTATTGATTTTAGTATCTACTCTCCGTATGATGGTGCTAGTGCATACTTTGCCAAATTCCTATGGGTTTGCAGCCGGAAACCACCGGAGCCCCAATAGGTGGCGCTAAGTGTTATACTTAGCATGTAGTACTATTTCAGTATGATAGACGTTTCGTTTTCGATTTTGTCATATCGAGCAATCTGTTATTTCAGATCTCCCTGGGTACAAGCCTGCCTGATGAGGGTAAAGGCCCAGAAATCATGATCGCAGGAGGGTACCCTGTGACATAATCGAAAGCAATTCTTCTTGTAGGCCGTTTTGCACCTGCAGAAATTATATATTTCTGCTATTCTACATATATCTTTTCCGGCCAAGAACTTTTGATAAAGGTGTGTGAAAGCGCATTTTTATTGATTTTAGTATCTACTCTCCGTATGATGGTGCTAGTGCATACTTTGCCAAATTCCTATGGGTTTGCAGCCGGAAACCACCGGAGCCCCAATAGGTGGCGCTAAGTGTTATACTTAGCATGTAGTACTATTTCAGTATGATAGACGTTTCGTTTTCGATTTTGTCATATCGAGCAATCTGTTATTTCAGATCTCCCTGGGTACAAGCCTGCCTGATGAGGGTAAAGGCCCAGAAATCATGATCGCAGGAGGGTACCCTGTGACATAATCGAAAGCAATTCTTCTTGTAGGCCGTTTTGCACCTGCAGAAATTATATATTTCTGCTATTCTACATATATCTTTTCCGGCCAAGAACTTTTGATAAAGGTGTGTGAAAGCGCATTTTTATTGATTTTAGTATCTACTCTCCGTATGATGGTGCTAGTGCATACTTTGCCAAATTCCTATGGGTTTGCAGCCGGAAACCACCGGAGCCCCAATAGGTGGCGCTAAGTGTTATACTTAGCATGTAGTACTATTTCAGTACGATAGACGTTTCGTTTTCGATTTTGTCATATCGAGCAATCTGTTATTTCAGATCTCCCTGGGTACAAGCCTGCCTGATGAGGGTAAAGGCCCAGAAATCATGATCGCAGGAGGGTACCCTGTGACATAATCGAAAGCAATTCTTCTTGTAGGCCGTTTTGCACCTGCAGAAATTATATATTTCTGCTATTCTACATATATCTTTTCCGGCCAAGAACTTTTGATAAAGGTGTGTGAAAGCGCATTTTTATTGATTTTAGTATCTACTCTCCGTATGATGGTGCTAGTGCATACTTTGCCAAATTCCTATGGGTTTGCAGCCGGAAACCACCGGAGCCCCAATAGGTGGCGCTAAGTGTTATACTTAGCATGTAGTACTATTTCAGTACGATAGACGTTTCGTTTTCGATTTTGTCATATCGAGCAATCTGTTATTTCAGATCTCCCTGGGTACAAGCCTGCCTGATGAGGGTAAAGGCCCAGAAATCATGATCGCAGGAGGGTACCCTGTGACATAATCGAAAGCAATTCTTCTTGTAGGCCGTTTTGCACCTGCAGAAATTATATATTTCTGCTATTCTACATATATCTTTTCCGGCCAAGAACTTTTGATAAAGGTGTGTGAAAGCGCATTTTTATTGATTTTAGTATCTACTCTCCGTATGATGGTGCTAGTGCATACTTTGCCAAATTCCTATGGGTTTGCAGCCGGAAACCACCGGAGCCCCAATAGGTGGCGCTAAGTGTTATACTTAGCATGTAGTACTATTTCAGTACGATAGACGTTTCGTTTTCGATTTTGTCATATCGAGCAATCTGTTATTTCAGATCTCCCTGGGTACAAGCCTGCCTGATGAGGGTAAAGGCCCAGAAATCATGATCGCAGGAGGGTACCCTGTGACATAATCGAAAGCAATTCTTCTTGTAGGCCGTTTTGCACCTGCAGAAATTATATATTTCTGCTATTCTACATATATCTTTTCCGGCCAAGAACTTTTGATAAAGGTGTGTGAAAGCGCATTTTTATTGATTTTAGTATCTACTCTCCGTATGATGGTGCTAGTGCATACTTTGCCAAATTCCTATGGGTTTGCAGCCGGAAACCACCGGAGCCCCAATAGGTGGCGCTAAGTGTTATACTTAGCATGTAGTACTATTTCAGTACGATAGACGTTTCGTTTTCGATTTTGTCATATCGAGCAATCTGTTATTTCAGATCTCCCTGGGTACAAGCCTGCCTGATGAGGGTAAAGGCCCAGAAATCATGATCGCAGGAGGGTACCCTGTGACATAATCGAAAGCAATTCTTCTTGTAGGCCGTTTTGCACCTGCAGAAATTATATATTTCTGCTATTCTACATATATCTTTTCCGGCCAAGAACTTTTGATAAAGGTGTGTGAAAGCGCATTTTTATTGATTTTAGTATCTACTCTCCGTATGATGGTGCTAGTGCATACTTTGCCAAATTCCTATGGGTTTGCAGCCGGAAACCACCGGAGCCCCAATAGGTGGCGCTAAGTGTTATACTTAGCATGTAGTACTATTTCAGTACGATAGACGTTTCGTTTTCGATTTTGTCATATCGAGCAATCTGTTATTTCAGATCTCCCTGGGTACAAGCCTGCCTGATGAGGGTAAAGGCCCAGAAATCATGATCGCAGGAGGGTACCCTGTGACATAATCGAAAGCAATTCTTCTTGTAGGCCGTTTTGCACCTGCAGAAATTATATATTTCTGCTATTCTACATATATCTTTTCCGGCCAAGAACTTTTGATAAAGGTGTGTGAAAGCGCATTTTTATTGATTTTAGTATCTACTCTCCGTATGATGGTGCTAGTGCATACTTTGCCAAATTCCTATGGGTTTGCAGCCGGAAACCACCGGAGCCCCAATAGGTGGCGCTAAGTGTTATACTTAGCATGTAGTACTATTTCAGTACGATAGACGTTTCGTTTTCGATTTTGTCATATCGAGCAATCTGTTATTTCAGATCTCCCTGGGTACAAGCCTGCCTGATGAGGGTAAAGGCCCAGAAATCATGATCGCAGGAGGGTACCCTGTGACATAATCGAAAGCAATTCTTCTTGTAGGCCGTTTTGCACCTGCAGAAATTATATATTTCTGCTATTCTACATATATCTTTTCCGGCCAAGAACTTTTGATAAAGGTGTGTGAAAGCGCATTTTTATTGATTTTAGTATCTACTCTCCGTATGATGGTGCTAGTGCATACTTTGCCAAATTCCTATGGGTTTGCAGCCGGAAACCACCGGAGCCCCAATAGGTGGCGCTAAGTGTTATACTTAGCATGTAGTACTATTTCAGTACGATAGACGTTTCGTTTTCGATTTTGTCATATCGAGCAATCTGTTATTTCAGATCTCCCTGGGTACAAGCCTGCCTGATGAGGGTAAAGGCCCAGAAATCATGATCGCAGGAGGGTACCCTGTGACATAATCGAAAGCAATTCTTCTTGTAGGCCGTTTTGCACCTGCAGAAATTATATATTTCTGCTATTCTACATATATCTTTTCCGGCCAAGAACTTTTGATAAAGGTGTGTGAAAGCGCATTTTTATTGATTTTAGTATCTACTCTCCGTATGATGGTGCTAGTGCATACTTTGCCAAATTCCTATGGGTTTGCAGCCGGAAACCACCGGAGCCCCAATAGGTGGCGCTAAGTGTTATACTTAGCATGTAGTACTATTTCAGTATATAGACGTTTCGTTTTCGATTTTGTCATATCGAGCAATCTGTTATTTCAGATCTCCCTGGGTACAAGCCTGCCTGATGAGGGTAAAGGCCCAGAAATCATGATCGCAGGAGGGTACCCTATGACATAATCGAAAGCAATTCTTCTTGTAGGCCG